>QKYT01000064.1:206686-219028 GCA_003550305.1 Glomus cerebriforme
TTTTGTTATTTATCAATTATTGTTATTACATTATTTTAATTTTTTTTTTTTTTTGAAGATGCACTGCATCATGAACTTTATTCTGTAATTCGATGAACAATGTCCAGAATACAATAACAAATAAAATTATATAGAATAGATATTAAACCTCCAACTAAATAGAAAATTCCAACGCATCGCACTTACGTAGCATGAGTCCTCAGAGTGAGGACTGAAAGCAAGACCTCCTTAGATATTAGTATGCTCTGATTCTCCCTCACACCCCAGTGCTAGCACCAAATAAAAAACCTTTCAATCAGTTCTCCCAAATCTCCTCACAATCACATTGGGTCTTCTAACTAGTACGATTTGTTATAAAAGCTCAGCATCTTTTGTAAAAGGAATTATAGAAGCCGGCTACTAGTACCAACCTCCAAAAAGAAAGAAAAACTATCTAATACTATAACTAAAAGATATGAAAAAGAAATTAAACCTACTACTATCTCTACCACTTCCCTTCCAAGATCAGTACCCCAACATGACGCCCTAACGGATACTCCAGATGAATTGAGTCGACTGCTTATACTGTCTCGTCCAAAGGTCATCCCGTAGTACCTATCCAACCTACATGGCTATACAGCTGCCGTCCATCCCAGAAGGAGTAAATCCCAGAATAAGCCAATTCCTCACGGTCTAGAGACGTCCTAGCTTGCTTCAAAGAATCGAGACGACCACTTACCCAAAACTTTTTGGACCATCTTCTTTAACCCTATCAAAGAATCTTGATCCTTGATATACCTATTGCAGAATAAACTAACATCTTGCTCCCAGCACCCTCAAACCAATTGCACCCAATTAATGCACTGACATTGTACCCAACGTCTTCTGCACCATTTTATTCTTTTTATTAATTTTTCTATTCAACTACTAGTGACGTCACCTTAAGGGGCAAAAATAGGGATCACTATCTGTGAAACAAAACCTAGGAATATGTAACAACAAGGGAACCAATCATCAACAGATGATCAACTGTCAATCAAAATTTCTAGTACCCCCCATCTCCCGCCAGAGGACACCACTCCGCAGTAGTTCTTCCAAATCTGCAGCCAAGGTTAGCAGACTCAGTATAGCGGTATATGTTTATGTTCCAAAGCTGGTTCGGTATTTGTCTTCATGAGCCTGAAAATTTTGATGTCTACCACCTTTCCACCAACAGAAAATGAAAATACAAATTATAAAAAGGGAAATATTCACCAAACTTATACACCAGAAAAGCCTCTCCCTGCTGATCCAAGCCTATCTGACAACTCAGCGAAAAACAGCTTAACTTCCAAAGGAACTCCATGCTAGGCCTGCTCCTGGGTTCACCATGAGCAGCCACAAGTCCAACCCATCCGTCTTGTGCACGTAAAGCGTATCTTAGAATACCAAACGACCACTCGGGTATCAACTTTTGAGAAAAACGTAGGTGACTGAAAATTATGTTGACCTAACTTGCAGAGAAACTTGGTGTGCTAGACACTAAATAACAAACTTTCTAAATCTTTTTAGTTGAGTCCAACGTCGTAGAGCAACTTTTCCTATGAATAAAAGACCGCTTTCTTAGGACAAAACGGCCAAAAAGTACAACTTTTCTTTCCAAAACATCTTCAGAGAAATGGGCGTAAGGATCAGCAGGGAGAGTTGCCCCCCCTCTTCTCCATTATTTTAATTTTGACAATAAAAAAATGAAATTATTTACTAAATATTATGATAATACAAAGCAATTATTCTGCATTTACTATATTCTACGAATATACTTGCCCAGTGCCTTATAAATTAGTTTAAATACCAAGTTTTGGCAGTTTTGTGATTTTAATAGGTTTCGCAATTTTGGCATTTCTTGATAATTTTGTGAAACTAGTTTTGGCAGTTTTGCATACGTTATTCTGCCAAAACTTACTAGTTTCGACAAGCAACCTTAGAAATAAAATTTTCTTTTTTTGGAATTTATGTAATGTCACATGATCAAATTATACAATTGTAAAGCATTTATTTATACAGTTAATCTAAAGGTAACAGTTATATAATAAATAGATAGATAGATAATTTTATTATAATTTAAAATCTTTATTTCTAATATTTTTAAATATACAAAAATATATACTAATATTTTAATATTTTCTATTATTTATTTAAAATGTACAATTTTTCTTTAATTTTTAAAGTACACAAAAATATGAAATTCTTTTTTCTTTTAATATTTAAAAGTTCATGTTAGTTTGATATTTGGTATATAGTCACAAACTAATCAAATTTAGAGAAAGTATAGGATAAAAGTCTATACCCTTGAGGTCTAATACATATTAAGCATTAAGGATCTTTATAATAATTTATTCTTTTGCATTATATTTAAAGTTCCTGTGTGAAACTAATGAGTTTAGCAATTAACGTATGTGAAATTAGTTTAAATATTTTGTCAAAATTTTAATAAAATGAAAAACTGCGAAACTGACAAAANTTGACNAANCTTATAAANNCTGCAAAANTTNACNAAACTTGTGAANCTTGTATAATTTATAAAATTGTAATTTACAATTAAAAATTATTGTTATTTTTATTTATTTATTTATCATATTATTCATATACTTTTGCAAATTTGGAAATATTTCAATAAAGGGATGCTTTTTCTTAATTAATGGAATAGTTGAATCACTAATTAATTAGTTAAAATTATAACTAAATTTTTTTTTTTCATAGCAATACCAAAATTTACCTGATCAGCAATAATTGTTCTTAGTTCTTACATAATATGATGTAATAATTCCATTATATATCAATCAGATAGGTAATCTTTTTTTTTATTTAAAAGATGCTTTCATTTTAATAAAAAAAACAAATCCTTTTAAGACTATAAATACGCAATATACATTTTTTTTTTAAAAAAAAAAAGCAAAAATATTTTTTTTTCTCAATTCATCTAGAATTTTAATTAACTCTAATCCCTACTCTTAACAAATTATAGACTTCTGGTAAGTTGGAAGTTCTGAAATGCTTTGAAAAACATTAGTATAATGACTAACATTTTTTTTTTATTTTGTAGGAACGCAAACGTCTTGGTTTAAAGCTTTGAAAGAAATGTTAGTATAATGACTAATGTTTCTTCTTTTCTTTATTTTATAGTGAACGTGAAATAAGCGAATAGCTTTGGGTGAGTTGAACTTTAATAAAAAGGTTTAAGAAATGTTAGTATAATAACTAACATTTTTTTTCTTTATTTTGTAGTCAACACAGAAGTCAGAATAGCCTTAAGAACTTGTCTAGTGAGTTGAAATTTGGTAAAGAGATTTTAAAAACATTAGTATAATGACTAACATTTCTTTTTTCTTTATTTTGTAGTGAATACCAAATGGTCTTAGGTAAGTTGCAATTTGCAAAGAGGGTTTAAGAAACATTAGTATGACGACTAACATTTCTTATTTTTTTATTTTGTAGTGAACACCGAACGGTCTTGGATGAGTTGCAATTTGCGAAGAGGGTTTAAGAAACGTTAGTATAATGACTAACATTTCTTATTTCTTTATTTTGTAGTGAACACTGAATGGTTTTGGATAAGTTGCAATTTGCGAAGAGGGTTTAAGAAATATTAGTATAATGATTAATGTTTCTTATTTCTTTATTTTGTAGTGAACACCGAATGGTCTTGGATAAGTTGCAATTTGCGAAAAGAGTTTAAGAAACGTTAGTATGACAACTAATATTTCTTTTTCTTTATTTTGTAGTGAACATGAATGTTTTATTAAAATATGCAGATTTACTGATCACCTGATATACTGTACATCTGATTGGCTATAGAGTTTCGCAGCAGTTAGCATTTCTCCATTTCACAATTATTAAAGTTTTGCTAATGGCAAAACGTTTTGTCAATAGTTTCAACTTCACTATTTGGAATTTTATCATTTCGCAAAATCCAAAATGAGTTTCGCTCAGAAACCTTAGATATACTGTAGTTTTTCATTTTTATTATTTATTCTAAAGACTTAAAATTTTTTGGTATGATAAATACATATTATTCATCACATATTTAATTTTGCTTAAATTCTATAACACTAACCAAAATTTTCTTTTTAAATCTTAGGTAACAGTATATGATCCAAAAAAGTCAATTTTATTTCTTGAAAATTGAAATTTTGGATTACACAAGATTTTTAAAAAGAAAATTTTATTGCAGATCATTTAATTCTGCTGGAATTATTAAATCACGTGATACTAGCGATGCCAGTATCTAGGGGATAGATAAATATACAGAGAGGGGAGCCAACTTAAAGTTATACAAATAAATGATTATAAGTCCGAACTGAAGTCACATATAAAATTACTATGTTTTACTATATAACAATTTACAAAGCATAAAATTTTGATGATCTTATTTCAATAAAAAATGATAATTATAATACAATACAATCATATCAAGATGACACAATGCTAAGCTATATATAACGTGAATTTTATTACTTTCACATTTTTAGTTTTTAAGATATTTTACATCAGTAATTTTATTTGAGTATAGACTATAAAGTAAATATTAAAAATAGTGAATAATGAGAAAAATATTAAAACTGTTATTATTTTAAATAAAAATTTTATTATACTGATAATTATTAATTTTAAGCAAACTGATAATTTGGTAAGATGACATAAAAAAGTTAAAGCTTTACAAGAATTTATGAATATTTGGCCAGATTTTAAGAAAAAAAAGTATATTTTTTTTCAGCATTGGACAAATACTTTGAAGATGTACTCTTATATAATGTAAAAAAAAAAGTATACGTATATAGTATAAAAATAATCAGAAGTATGAATCATTTTCCAAATAGATAACTGGATTAAAAAACAAGGATTATTTAGAGGTAATAGATCAGCTCTTGCAACTATTTTTAGAATCTAATCCTACTAGTAAATCAATTGCATCAATTTTATGTAAATCTGATTATATACTATACTGAAAACCTTCTAATTATGCAAATATTTGAGATATTTATTTGTTAAGTATTTTCAAAGATGTTTCAAGTGATAGAATTGCAGTGATTATTTTGGGCATTTGGAGATAATGTTAATGCAAAAATTAAATAAAAAAAGAATTTAATATCTTTAATTTTTGACCATCTTAAAAAAGAAACTCAATTCTGCAATGAAGTCATATTAAAAGGACAAATGTTTATATAATAAACTACAGTTTTATTAGAAAATAAGTAAAAAAAATGTGTAGAAAAGTTATTTTGGTAAAAATAACAAAGCTTTCAGTTCTCTTTCAAATGTAATAATTGAATTAATTGTTTTTCTATATTATTTTAAAAAAAGAAAGTAATCTTTAGAAAGCTATAGTGGTTCAATTTTAATAAAATTACACCATCTGTTAAAGCACAAGTTACCAACCTTAACTTTTAACATCAGCTACTTTTCTGTATATGTATGCTAAGAAAAATAAAAAAAACTAAAAATTTTGCATAATTTAATATGGTCTTTTTTTTGTATAACTAATTTTATGTAACTTCAGTTCGGTTTCATGATCATTTATTTGTGTAACCTTGAGTTGGCCCCCATATATATGTATTCCAAAATTTTTTTTCGGTGTGGAAAATCCTATTTGTCACACATTATTTGTCACATGCTTAATTTCTTAATGCAGGCCGAGAATATATAATGCCGGCCGAAATCACGTGGGTGGAAATTTTTTCTGGCGATACTGGCGATAAATTACAAAATCCTACTGTATATATATATATATTTTTTTTTTTTACTTTTATTTATTTATTTATTTATTTATTTTTTAAAAAAAATTCTATAAAATCTATCTTGCGGTCTGCATCATTAATATATAAAATAATAAAATAAGCTGATACTAAAAAGAAAGTAAAAGAAACCTATAGAAAACTATAATATTACTGTAATAAGAGAAATAGAAATGTGCTCAAATAAATCTCAAGATCCAGGATAACGAAAATAAAATAAAATATACTCTCCATAATCCATTTATGATTCTGGTAATTTCTGTAGCAATATGGAACAAAAAAAACTTAAACCGCCCCTTCTAAAACAACCTATATCTTACCTTTATTGAACTTTGTGGATTTCATCTTTGTTACCATTGGCCGTAAATTTCGACGCAGTTAAAGAGAAGATCTAGTCTTGCAAGTTAAAAATGCGTCTATGAATTTGAAAATTAATTATTTTGCATAATTTATCCCTTTTTTCTTGTTGATATTTTTTTTTTTTTTTTTTTTTTTTTTTTTTTTTTTTTTTTATTTTTTTTTTTTATTGAATATAGAAACAAATGGACATAAGAAAATCTCATAAATTTGTGATTTTTCAGAAATGTATTCGCAGGACACCCCACAACCTCACCGTTATTATTACCAAGCAATGTCCTAAGGAGTATTTTCCAATTTCAACTTAACAGGTAGATTNTTTTTTTTATAAATATTCTTTTTTTTTTGGATATGGAAACAAATGGACACAAGTTCATCACGTAAATTTGTGATTTTTCTGAAATGTATTCGCAGGACACCCCACAACCTCACCGTTATTATTACCAAGCAATGTCCTAAGGAGTATTTTCCAATTTCAACTTAACAGGTAGATTCGACACTTTTATTTGACTCCAAATTGGAACCATCGATTTCCACTTTATCCTTTTTTCGCTTCATGTTAGGCTGTTCCGTCGTCGTTGTGTTAATTTCATCTGTAACTTTATCTGGTTTTCGCTTCTTATTAGGCTGTTCCATCGTCGTTGTGTTAATTTCATCTGTAACTTTATCCGATTTTCGCTTCTTATTAAGATGTTCCGTCGTTGTCGTGTTTGACTTGGCCTATTAAGAACCGTAATAATCAACAAGTGATCATAAATTCAGCTACAAAGAAATAGTAAACCACAAAATGAATTTCTATCATCACCTTACGCCTAGGCTTCATGGGTCTTTGTTCACCTTCTTCAAACACTTCCTGAGGTAGCTGAGTACTAGATATTAAAAAACTTCAGCCGCAGAATCCGAATAATATTTGGCGGAATTTAGTAATACTCCATACCTCTTTACATTCTTTACTGCTATTTCCATGTGTTTATCGTCGTATTTATCCCAACTTTTAACCAATTTAGTAAATTCTGATATAGGCCATGAAAGATTTAGTTGTCGATGTACTGAAGTTGATCCAACTGATTACGTTTAAATTAAATTAAAATTTTGATTATGTACTAAATAATTAATCCCTTAATTACAGATAAATCTTTTAATTGCATTAACCTGCACGTCGTTCAACAAGTAATCCAATATAAAAGGTTGTGGTATAAGTGGTATAAATCGTGTTGCTACCATTTTCATTCCCACTTTTCGAAGAATCCGTACCGCTTCTCTCACTGGTAGGTTTTAAATTATAAATTCCATGTGAAACATCATTCGCTTCTTTTTCTGTTGCACAATGATGAACTTTATCAAACCCCTTTACAAATGGATGCGCTAAATATAAGTTATCCACGGTTTCCAGTTTTGATATCAAATGACGAATTCTCGATTCGACCATTCCAGACCTAATAAATTATAATGTATATGTAGTCTTTAAAAGCAAAATATAATAAAATATATAGATAAAGCAAACCATTTCAATTGTCTCGTCGCGGAATTGGATGATGCTATAATTTGAAGATAATATCGATATCTGGAAAAAAATTCATGTTTAGCAAAGAGATCTGACCATTTTCCAGTTCCAACCATAACTTTATCTGCTATTTCAGCCGCTATAAATATTATAAAAAGTGAGTCCATAAAAATATATCCATAATAAATCAAAAAAAAAACTAACGAAAGAAACTATAGGATTGCAAATATTCAAAACCTCGATTGAATTCTTCTTCGATAATTTTTTTAGTAGAGTGTGTCACATTGTGTGTTGCGCACATCGAAGGATACGCAGGAGTTATAATAGGCATCAAATGGTATCTATCTCCGTGATATATCTAGAAGAAAAGCAAATAATAAAAATTATGATTATTCAGTACATTATGATAACAATATGCAATCGTTTACATACCTTCGGATTCCAAACTCTTACTTGGAGAGGACCGTCTTCAATCGGTTTTAGTAATACTGGTTGTGGCCAATTCCTAATATAATATAATCATTTATGAATTCGAAGTCACTTAAAAATAAGGGAAATAAAAAAAGAGAATAATTCACACCATTGATACATAATTCTGAAAAATCGGGAGACAATTGCACCTGCAATCGCATTCGGATATAATTGACAAATTCTTGCCACTAACATTGCCCAAGCCACACCACCAAAAAAGCCCATTACGTTTGAATAAATCGCACGTCCTATAAAAAATAATTTACTTGAACATACATTTATTAGAACGTATAAATAAATAATAAAATGCGCTGCCTTACTTTTGGCCCACAGTTTGATGCACCGCAGTGATGTTCTAAAAGCGGGTATACTGGGCACCAGACGTAAAATTTCATCTGTCACACGCGATCCTATTGCAAGCATCGATTAATTTGAAGATCTCCTATACCGTAACAATTGCTACATGTGACATAAATATTCAAATATAACAAAATATTCACCGTTAAGACTTCTTATACAAGTCTCATCTAAATTCTTTAAAAGAAAATTCTCTCTAAGCTCAAGATCATCAGGAACTTTATTAATATTCAAGTTTGCAAAAACAAGATCTATCTGTTTATAGTAAAAAAAAATATATATATTCAGTGATTAAATTAAAGTCATTTAATGAGCCATTTAAGTTACTCACAGGAATATCTTGAAACTTCATTTTGATTACTGGTACATATGCATCAGTAACACTCTAAAAAAATGATGCGCTCGATAAATATAAATAATAGTTGATGAAAAGTTAAATCAAAGAAGACGCATACTTACAGTTAATTCAGTAACGTCGCTCAGATTAATAAGTGAATCATGCATATCACTAAAAAAGTCTTCTCGAGTTACATGTCTTGGAACTACACATAGTGTATCTATATCCGTACCTGTAAAATATATTATATAAAGTAAAAATTTCTACAAAAAAATAATAAACATACTTATACATACCGGCACCATGAACGCCTAATCTGTAAGAACCAAAAGTAAATATTTTTCCGCCAGCTTCCCTTGCGTCAGCTTCAGGTAACTGTCTCTTTTTACTTGTTCGGTAAACAAATTCTTTAACTAATTTATCAAGCTTTCCAAGTACAACTTCTCTAAAATATATATAGAATATATTTGTTATACTTATTTAAAGCCAAAAGAGTATTAAAACTAAACCCTACCGACGACGACTTTCGTCTTCACTTTCAAAAGTTCCTTGTGCAGTAAGTTCCTGAACTAATAAATCTGTAACCTCAATTTCTCTCTGAGTTGGATAGCTTAAGGCGATGGGCGGGGTAACACCAAGGTGTTTCGGTTGACTGTTTATTAAAAAAAATTTAGTATTTTTACCTTGTAAAACTATTTCTTCAATCACAAATTAGTTAAATACTATTTATCAATCTACTGAAAATTTGTGGTTAATGACATAAATCACAAAATTTCTTAGGAAAATACTTACCCATTGGGTAGATCAGACATAACTTCTAAAAAACAAAATTAAGTTTGAAGAGATAACTTTCACTATTAAAACATATATAAAAAAATAATAATTTGAATAAAAGACGGAGGCTGAATTTGCAGCCTGCTACTGTATTTAATTTTTTCCCATGGAATTTATGGAAAAAATTATATTAATTCTGGCTGGCATTAATATTACAAATATTATATAATGTATCATGTAATTGATCGGCAAATTCATAACTCATGTGATAGTCGTCAAATAAAAAAATTCAATAATAAGCCTCTTACAATAGCAAATAAATTCATTTCCATCATTTTCTTTTTAACTTGAATAAGAAACAAATTAACAAAAATGTCAATTCCTGACGATCCAAATATTAGTTGTAAGCTCTATTTCTTTTCAGTGATTCCTGAAAACACGCTGTGCTTTACTCAAGGGCTTCTTTATCTTGTAGCAATTTAGGTTCGGATCTAGATATATCAGCTTATGATCTGGTAAGCTCAGCATTTCCGTCTCAAAGTGGATCATATTTATATAAGATACGAATTTATTCAAAATTTCAAGTTACTGTATACAGTATGCATTCCCACGGTAAGGTCAGCTAAAAAATCTGACTGTACGTTAAGCATTAAAAAAGGATGTCTAGAAGCAGTAAAATAACCCAGATGAAGAATAATAATTTATAAAATGTTAGAAATATATAATTGTCTATAGAGCACCCTCCCGGGTTTAGGATAATATCCCAGACTCTTTATATATTTTCACGCACTTTTAATATTAAAGAATAGAAAATATTCTGTATTTTTATGCACTTTAAAATACAGTATTTTAAAAGGATAAACAATGTAAATTTAAATGAATGTTTACTCAATTATTTAAGCTAGTCTCATGAAAATTAATATACAATAATTCAATAATTTCAAATTTCAATACCTGCTACTTAAGCTGCTGCTATTTTTTTTTGACCAAAGTATTTAAATTCCTCTTTGAAAGTAAAAAAACAAAAAACACGCCTTGCTATTATTAAAAAATCCATAACTTTATAACCATTCAAGCTAGACTCATGAAAATTTATATGTCTTATACTCTTATAAACTTTTCTTTTACTTAGATCAAAGTGCTGAAATTATATTGTGAAATATTTATAATATATATAATATGAAAAACGTATTTATTATGAAATTATTAGCTTTATCTGTTTTTACCCAGAAAATGTCACGTGAATCACGTGATATGATTTTTTGGCCAGCATTATAGGTTATTCGGCTAGAATCAAGCATTCGGCCGGCATTAAACGTGTGACAAATAGGATTTCAAGCAAAATTCTGTTCCCAGTATACTTAGTAAAAATGAAAGTGGATGAATTGTAACACATTATTGATAATTTATACTAGATATTGCTAAGTACGATTACCAATTCCTACATATGCATGCATATAACTTTATTAACAACACACGAAAGAATATTCCCCATGCTCCATCCTGTCCATAATCACATTGCATCCCTAAACTTTTTTCCCTCCTATATTCTATATGTTTCTACATGCAGAACATATTTTTGAAGTATATGATTCATTCTGTATGATTATTTTCATACCAATCTCTTCAGCTTTGTGTTTCAGCCATTGTCAGAATGAATAATGTGACCATGTTAACATACTTTGCACAGTTTTTGAATTGATCTTTCTCATTTCTCATCTCACCATGTTTGAAATATTGAATTCGGGTATAATAACAACATCGTAATTTTTTGCAAGATAATTCACAGTTTTCTTATGTAATTTGTTTCTCAGGTTCTTGATCCTCCTAAAAATTCTTGAAATCGCTTTATCAATTTTTTTTAGCCTTCTTCTTCTTTCTCTTAGAAATTGAGCTCTTAAGCTTATTCCTTACTGAACTTAGTTTGTCTGCATATAAGCAAAGTCTTACTACTGCACATCATTCTTAACAACCTCTGTAATTCCTTTGATGAGTAAGTATATTATAAATGGAGTCAGATCCCAGATCGATAACCACAAACCTCTCATATATTTCTTTTGACTTTTTTTGTCTTTCATATATCCACAATAAGATCCATTCATTAGTTTTTCTAAAATACGTGAACTTGCAATCATTATCAATCCTTTCTGACAGCCAACTGTTGTTTTTTCTCTTATTCTCAAAATGCAAAGCTCTCAGATCTCTTGATTCTTCCATAAGATTACAGTGGATGAAAAAAGTCTTCAGAATAATTTTCCAGTCAGTATTTATCTAATAAATAACTTATAATCTATTAAAATGATATAAGATTTATATGGAAACAGGTCTGAAAAATATTTTTGTCTTAATATACAATGTAGTTTTTCTTAATAAAATTTCGTGTTATAATATATATATATATATAAAAATACTTTAAATTCAATCAATTGAAAATTTCATGATTTTTTAAGTTTTTTGAAATTTAGCTTTATTTTTATCATTAGAGAATTTCTATTTGTACACGGGTATTTGAAACACTGTCACGTGACTTAATATAAATCACATGACTAACTTTATTATAATCGATGAATGNATATATTGTACATAAAAATNAATGAATGCATNATCGCATATACACTGATACACAAATATACTTCTATACTACGTTTTGACACGTCTTTGCATAATGGCCGAATTGCTTACACTTTCCACATTTTCGGCCCCTTGTATTATTTGTCTCATCTATAACATCATTACCATCTGCTATATTAACATTAGTACTATCCTTCAACACCCGTCTTCCCTTTGATGAA
>QKYT01000064.1:248451-265289 GCA_003550305.1 Glomus cerebriforme
TGACCTATCAAAAATGCAATATTAATGCTTGAAGAAAACCAAACTAATTTGGCCGATGCATTCATCCAAATGATTCGTTTGGCTCATGAAATCAAACATTTCAATTCAAGTAATTTAGTATCATTTCAGAAANATGCAATACAGGNNTTTAANAAAAGATNGGAGAAATTNNATNTTTCTTTATATCTGTTAGCTTACTTTTTACATCCAAGATTTTGAGGTATATAAAAAAAATATATATATATATTTTTTATTTATGTAATAACAAATAACAGCTAATAATGATAATTATTTTCATAGCACAAGGGTTACGAAGTGNAAAATATTCTTTAATTACTTCAGCCACTAGTAATATTTGGAAAAAGATGAGAAATAACCAAAAATCATGTGAGGAGCTTCTCTCTCAAATGCGTAAATATAAACTTAGATAAGAACTTTATAACGAAGTAATTAGAGATTTGGATAAAACTCCTATGTTATGGTGGCTTGCTGTTGATGATACTAGCAATTATTTGCAAAAAATTGCTTTTTATGTTCTATCTGTTGTACCTCACAGCGCTAGTTGTGAGAGAGTATTCTCGATCCTCAGATGGTTCTTTGGCAAGAGAAGACTTAGCTTACAAACATCAAAAGTTGAATCTATGNCTAANATTCNATCATATTATGTTTCAAAAGCAAATGATGAATTAAAATATGCAAGTTCAAAATATTCTAAAGATGAATTAAAAGTTATGGTTGACGAATCTTTGAATAACCTTGAGGAGGATTTCAAGGATAGCGAACCTGAAAGAATATTAGTTGAGCCTGATGAAATTTCAAATCACACAGTGGCAGTATTAATATTAGAGAAGATATTTGATGTAGATGAAGTTCCATTTATCAGAGATCCGGAAGATAGTGATGATGAAGAAGACGATGATGATACTGATGATAACGATGATAATAATAATGATGATGTTCCTGAAGAACCAGTAGAAGATTATAATGTCTCAAAACTTGCATCAAGATTTCTTGATTAATTAGTGTACCGTGAATTTTTAAATTGTATATTGTTCCTAAATTAGTATAATATACTAAATGTTACGACTGAGGTGATAATCAAAATTTTCAATTCATTTTCAATTCATTTTCAATCTGTTTTCAAAACATTCAAATTTTTATTAGTAATTAATATAAAAATTATTGATTTTTGTTCAATCCAAACTCAATCCAATTTCAATCCAGTTTCAATCCAATTTTAATCCAATAATTTGTCANATACTCANATCTGTTNTTNTTAGATTTCATTATANAATCATTACAAAATTATTACTTATTAGTTAATTACTCATTAGTTAATTACTCATTCGATTAATTGCATTAGTAGTTTGAATATGATTCATTCATTTATAATTGCGTAAGAGCAAATTAGATATGAGGATTATATTTATAAAAAGAGATAAGATATCTAAAATATTTCAAAATTTTTTTTCAATTTTTCNANAATAATAAATAATATGATGGCTAANGTCTGAATTNCTCAACCTCNTACAGTAAATTATTATAATCGAATTAGAACAATTTGGACAGATGAACAGTGTGAATATTTACTCGACCAAAGAATGAGCAGGAATGATAAATTTTGGAGCTTAGCAAGTTGGAATCGAGCTGGATTTTGGAGGAGTATCGCAGAGAAAATTAACGAATGTTTTGGCACTAGATACATGGGATCACAAATAAAAATGAAGTAGAAGAATTTATTACGAGAGCATTTGGTAAATATATCTGTGTTATTTTAATACATTATTATTTATATATTAATATTTTTTTAGGATTAAGTAGCATATAGGTTGGGGGATAATAAAGGTCATGATACATGAAACAGAAAATTATACTTTGAATTATTTGAGGAAGGGCCATGGAAAAGGTCAGGTAGTAAGGACTAATTTACATTTATTTACCAAATAATTTTATTTTAAAAATAATAATTCATATAAAATAAAAATTAAATATTATACTTTTTTTAGTTATGATTGATGAGGAGATCCATAGCGAATATATGAATATTCGAGAAGGAGAAAGAAGGTGATATCTCTTTCTTAAATTATTTATGTATTAATTATTAAACTAATTTTATATATTTAA
This sequence comes from Glomus cerebriforme, assembly GCA_003550305.1. NCBI lineage: Eukaryota > Fungi > Glomeromycota > Glomeromycetes > Glomerales > Glomeraceae > Glomus > Glomus cerebriforme. Next base: position 250,576 of record QKYT01000064.1, read on the forward strand.
TTTTTTCTTATATATTACAGATAATTTTTTATTTCAAGGAGCTTTAAAATNAATTTTTTATATATTTGATTTATAATTTTTTTTGGTGCTTAAACTTTTTTTTTCTTGATTTTTTTTTTCCTAATCCTAAAGAGATCACATTTACTGCATCTTNTNATAATTATCAAATATTTGCTTANNTCATATCTATATTTTTTATTTTCTTATATAAGAAATATGTAATTTTACATAAATTTAAAATAAATGAACGAATTTTTACCTAATTTAAATTCAGCATTAAGTTTATAATTCGGCATCAATTTCAGATTTTGGCATGAATTTCAGATTTTGGCATACATTTTGGCATGCCGAAATGATTTTAGATTTCAGTTTCAGAATTTCGAATTTCAGATTTTGGGTGAACTAATTTCAGGTCCAGCCTTACGTGCAGCTATATCAAGATCTGGGTAAGTATTGTTAAGTATATCTGTAATTTTGAAACTTGTTGTTCTTGCATGAGAATGAGCAAGCTGGCCAAGGTAATGCTACTTTCTTGGACTTAAAATTTTTGGCCATCCTGACCAATAACCTTATTTTAAATCTTTAGTTTTTTTAACTGAGATGTCCACTGACATAATGTTCTTCATGAGAACTTAATAATTTTTTGTAGTTCACTTACACTTCGTGTTCCATTTTATCATAACAACTTAACAAGCTCGAGACGTTTTTTGAAAGAAAAGTTTTGCAGCATCATGATGTCATAGGGGTTATGAGGTATCCTTGTGTCTAGTTTATTTAAGCATATTAATCAGTGTAATATAAAGAAAAAATAAACAAAAAATTAGTTTAGGTAATCCAATAAAATATGATATAGATCATTAGTATTGTCACATGATCTAATGTGCCATTTTTTTCCATCACTACTGTATTTTTAGATAATTTTTTCTTTCTAAAGATTGGTACTAGTAGTTAGCTTTTATAAATTTTCTTAAAACATTTTATACTAGTTTAAAAATCCAAATATATTATTACTTATATTCTTTATCCTAGAGATTGATACTAGCAATCAGTCTTTAGAAATTCATCAATATTTCATACTAGTTTGAAGACTCATTATATTAAGAAGAGATTTAGGTGAATTGGATGAAGGGTATATCTTTAAAGAGAAATTCAAAAGGATTAGCTAAAAGTCAAGAGTGATTTTTCATCATTCAATTTTAATTTCAAGAAATATTATATATAATCTCCTGTTGCACTAAGTGTCACTCTTGATTGCCTTCAGTCTAATATTTTGTATGTGATCAACTAACCAGAAATTTTCATTCACTTATTCTTCAGTCTCATATAAACAGCCGGAAAATCACTAATTTTATAAGAACTGTTTAAAATGTCTTATAATAACTTAATAATTGGTAGAAAAATAATATAAAAAAAGTTTAAAATAGTTAATCATATAAAGTCACATGTTATTTAATAAGTGACATGCTCTGGGAGATTACCCATTTATTTTATGGGAGAAATATCATAGTTTTTTTCCCTTTGAAAAAAAACTATAATATTCCTAACTCCCATGAAATAAATAATACAAATCTATAGGAATAAATATTTTATCAATTGAAGCAATATAAGAGTGATTTGAAACTATTCAAATTTATCATTACTGTAAAATATTAACATTTAATTTTCAAAAAAAAAATCAAAAAATTAAATTAAATGAGTAGAGAATTATACATAAAATTTGAAAAATTAACTAGACAATGTTTACGTAATTAAAAAAAAATTGAATAAATAATTTAATTTAAAATTAATTAGACAATATTTACATAATTGAAAAAAAATTGAATGAATAATTTAATTTGAAATTAACTAGATAATATTTATGTAATTGAAAAAAAATGAATAAAAAAAAATTAATGATACAAAATTTATGTAAATTTTGTAATTGAGACAAATTAATATGTATTAATCTAGACTTTTAAAAAAAATATTTAAGGAAGCTATATTTATTATTTTTTTTATCTTTAAAAATTTTTTTTGATGTTTTTGGGATGTCTTTGACTAATAACACTTTCAATTCATCTAACACTGTTCGATCTAATCCATCAAATAGCATTTCTAATTTATTTAACACTGTTCAATCTAATTTATCAAATAATAATGCCAATTCATCTAACACTGTTCGATCTAATTCATCGAATAACATTTCAAATTCTTTTAATATTATTCAATCTAATCCATTAAATAATAATACTAATGAAGAATAATTATGGACTGAAAAATTAATTAGACTTAGTATTCTGAAAAAAAAACTGGTTCGATCTGAATCTGTAAATTTAATCTGAAATGGATTTGGATCAATTTGCAAATTTAATATCTGTGGATCTAATTTGAATTAAATAAATCTGATTTGAATCTAATCTAATCAGATCAGATCATAATACAAAAAAATCTGGATCTGATCCGATTAGATTCAAATCTTTATATATTAAATATAATAAAATAAAAAAAAAGTTTTTTTTTTATTTTTATCCTTTTTTTTTAGAGACTTTAGAGATAGAACCTAAATGACTGAACAAACAGTTCCTGAATAAACTAAAGGTGAATTCGTTCTTTTTTTACCTTATTTTTTTTAGGGAAAGTAATTAACATTCCCTTTTCTCTTTTTTTAGGAAACTGGATGAATGGATGAAACTGAACAAATGGAACTTAAACAAACAAACTAAGAGATTAGTTTATTCATTTCTTTTATTTTTTTACTTTCAAGGAATATAATTAATATTTTCTTTCTCTTTTTTTAGGAAACTGGATGAATGGATGAAACTGAACAAATGGAACTTAAACAAACAAACTAAGAGATTAGTTTATTCATTTCTTTTATTTTTTTACTTTCAAGGAATATAATTAATATTTTCTTTCTCTTTTTTTAGGAAACTGGATAAACAAATAAAGCCAAATGACTGGAATCTTAAACGAACATAAGTTCATTCTTTTTTTAATTTATTAATTATTAGAAAAAGTAATTAATATTTCCTTTTTTTTTTTTTTTAGAAAATCAGCAGATGAATGGATAAAGCTGAACAACTGGAATCTTAGATGAATGTAAAGTTCATTTTTTTTTACTTTATTAATTATTAGAAAAAGCAATTAACTGGATGAACAAATGAAGCTAAATAACTGGGATCTTGAATGAACATAAAGTTCATTTTTTTTTATTTTATTAATTATTAGGAAAAGTAATTAATATTCACTTTTCTCTTTTTTTAGGAAACTAGATGAATAGATAAAGCCGAATGAATGGAATTTGAATGAATGAACTAAGAGGTTAGTTCATTCATTTCTTTTATTTTTTTACTTTCAGGAAACATAATTAACATCTTTCTTCTCTTCTTTTTAGAAAACTGAATGAACAGATGAAATTGAATGAACAAATTAAGAGATGAGTTTGTTCATTTCTTTCATTTTTTTACTTTCAGAAAATGTAATTAATGTTTCCCTTCTTTTTTTTAGGAAACTGAATAACAGATGAAACTGAATGAACAGAACTTGAATGAATGAACTAAGAGATTAGTTCATTCATTTTTTTTTATTTTTTTACTTTAGAAAATATAATTAATATCTCCCTTTCTTCTTTTTAGGAAACTAAATGAACAATTAAATTCAGATCAAATCAGTTTCAGATTTGAATCAGTTTTAGTTCAGTTTAATTTCAGATTAATTAGATCCAAATCAGTTCAGTTTAAATCTGGATTAGTTTCAGATCAGATCTAATCAGATTCAAATCAGTTTAGATCTGTTTCAGACTAGATTCAGATCAGATCAGATTTAAATCAAATCTGATCTGAACTAATTTGTTCAGAATACTAATTAGACTTCTAATAGACTAACATAAATTTAGTAACATTAAATATTACCAAATAGTAGATAGAAACAGAAGACAGTTCTGGAATAGTGTTGCAAGAAGGATCAATTGAAGTGAAGCAATGCAATTTGATGGAAATCAATGTAAAAGAAAATTTCAAAATCTCATATCAAATTATAATGTATATATCATGTGTAAATATATAAAATTATATATTAGGTAATTAATTCTTTCTATTTTAGGAAACATGTTTGTACATGGGAGAGAATGGAAGAGAGAGACGTTCTGTTTTGGGAAATCATTACTTTGAAGAGTTTAATACTCTTTTTTGGTAAAGACCTGTTATTATCAATAATAAATATATAATTAACCATTTATTTTATATATTATTAATATTGTAAACTAAATTTATTTATATTTTAAATTTAATAGTTAAACATTTATATAAAAAATATATAAAGAATTTTGATTGATATAATTTCTTGAAAATAATTAATATTTATTTTTTTTATTTCTTTTGTAATAAATATCTTTTTTTTATTTAATCATTCAGTATAATTATAATTGCGATATTATTAACAATCTATAATAAATATTTCAACTTAAGTATTAAATGTTGTAAAAGCTAAAATATATATAATTAATCTTATAAAAAAATTTATTATATGTAAAGTTTAAATTAGCTTGAATTGGTTTAGTCTGAATTAGAATTTTATTCTGGCTTAGTTCAGTTCAAAAAACTTGAGCTAATATTTATTATAGCTCAACTCATTATAGGATTAGCTCAAAAATTATTTTAAGTTAAGCTTAAACTGGTCTCTAGCTTAGCTTAAGCTAGCTCATATGAAGCTTTAAAAGTACATAAAGATAAACTTTTAGATAATATTATTGCAGATATTCATAAGTATTTGTTAGATGTTTAATCCATAAAAAAGTATGAGAATGGTAGTATTATTATAAAGATAAATAAATATAAATTTTATGAAGTGAAGAATTAATATAATAAAACTTTTTTTTATATATAAATTTATTATTTTAATAAAAGAAAATATTAATTAATAGTAATATAAAATAAAATCTTTATAATAATTACAAAATTTACTATTCTAACTATTTTTTTATGATTAAGTATTTTGATTGTACTTAAAAAATTACATATAATAATTATCTATTTAAAATTAATTTTGAGTAATATAAATATTTACATCTCAAAATTAAAGTTAAAAAATAAGTAAAAGTCAGTCATATATAAAGTTTTTGTATAAATATTATACTACAAAGAAAAGTATAGGAATAAGTAGCCAGAAATTTCTGAATTGAAAAGTTTTTAAGGTTTTTTAGTATATTAGTTGAAATAATATTGCATTACATTAGACTGTTTCATTTGTGATTATTACTATTACACAAAATTTTAATTACTAGTGATTAATAAATGATCTGGCATTTTCACTGACTGATATAATTTAATATAAATTATATATTAAAGTTAAAATCTAAAAGTATATTTAAATTAAGGTTAATAAAGATTAAAATAGTAATATATATAATATATATATTAATATATATACAGTATATAAGATTTAAGATTAGTTTAAAATTTTTTTAAATTAATTCAAATCTTACTAAAAAATGTTTAGTATTGATTTATCATATAATTATGAAAACTAATTAAAGAATTATTTTACAAATTCTTAATTAAAATAATAATTAATGTAAATGTAATGGTAAATTTATCAAAATTTATTTTAATATATCACAAACTTTCCTTTTTTCTCTAATAAATGGAATATAACTGGTTGATATTATTGAAATATAGAAACTTTTTGATATTATAAAATTGTACAAATACTATATAGTTTTGCTAGTTAATGATAGGTATTATGTATATGTTTTTTTATAATTAATTATGAACTTATATATTCAAAATTTTTTCTTATTATAATAAATTTAGTCTTATTGCTAAAAAATGATATCTGAAGAATATTTAAGATCAAAATATATATAATGATTTATAAAATAAAACTATTGAAGTAATAATACAGTTTTAATAAAATAATAATAATAAAATTACAATGGCAGATTTATATATCTTTAATCAGCTTAGAATATCAGAAATATTTATATCTAATATTAAATAATATTTACAGAAGAAAGTTAAATATGCATATAAGTTTAGAAAGATAAAGAAAATTCTTAATTTGATACTTGATATAGAATGTAAAAATAGAATTATTAATATGGTTAATAGATTTATTGATCAAATACTGGTCAAAAACTGATCTATCTTACAGATATCTTATAAATATCGGGTACCCAAAATGCAAAAAATCTGCTATACATTGGGTACCCAATATGTATACTATAGAATTAAAAAATACAATTTATTAATTATCTCTCTATCCAGTGATCATAAAAAGATAAAATATAGCTCATTCGATTCGCCTTACTGAGACATATCGAATGATACTAATTTCGCATTTTTAGGTGTGATAGATATCAAAATATTGCATTTTTTGTTTATTTTTTACGATTTATTAAATATCTCAGCATCTATCACATCTAGAAATACGAAATTAGTACTATTCGATACGTCTCAGTGAGGCGAATCGAATGAGCTATATTTCATCTTTTTATGATCACTGGATAGAGAGATAATTAATAAATTGTATTTTTTAATTCTATAGTATATATATTGGGTACCCGATGTATAGCAGATTTTCTGCATTTTGGATATCCGATATTTATAAGATATCTGTAAGATAGATTAGTTTTTGACCAGTGAAAAGAAAACTATTAATAAAGATTAAAGATACAAATATTATAACTAAAATGCAAATTTACAGATTTTGAATTCTATTATTTAGAAATAATATAATCATTTACTAAATAAATATTACTTACATTTTTTTTTATTTTTATATACTTAAATTTTCTTTATATAAATGAGATTAATTAAAATTTAAAACAAAGTTTTTGGCTATTTTCTTATCTATATATCTAATCAAACATAATTTTTTACTAAATTTATATAATCAACTTTATAAGGTTGCTAAATTATCTTAGAAAAGATAAAGAATTATCTATAAAATATGAAAGTAAGTAATCCAATTACAATAAGTAATTTTATATTTTATAAAATTTAATGTATATCTGTAATTAAATAAGTCTTAAGAGCTATAAATTTTCTTATTTAAAAATATCAAATAAATATTATTTGAAAGATTATTTTTATTGAAAGATAGTAAGGAATCTGAATTTTTTTATTTTAATATAGATAAGAATAATCTTATTTGTTACTAATCTTTACTTTTAAAAATTAATACTAGTAGCAATTTTATAAATTTATTTAATAGTTTATGCTAGTTTAAAGATTTAATAGTACTTGAAGAAAGATCTATATAAATTAATATAAGAATTATTATCAATAATCTTAATCATTAAAATTAAGGTATCTTTAAGAAAAGGTAATTTATTAAAAGTAAAGAAATAATTTGTTTTAAAATAATAAAAGATAAAAGAAAAATTTTTAAAGGTCAGTTTATGTAGAATATAATTAGATTAGAGAGAGATAGTATAGTATTAAATTAGAAAAATATTAGTAAGATAGAGAAAATAATATTAAAAAAGTATATAATTTTCCATTAATAAGAGTAGTATTATTTATTGTGAAATAAAGGTAATCCTTAAATTAGCTTTATTCTTAATGAGTAGGCAAGATTTTTTAAACTCAATATATATAGGATTATAGGAATAATTGCATTTAAATTAGCTTATTATTATGATCCACTTATACAAATAAAATCATATCCATTTATTGTTATGATGAGTTAATAACATAAATAAATAAATAATGTAATATATGATAAGTATACTAAAAATTATATATTTTTAAATAATAATTTTAATAAACTTATTTCTTCATTTATAGATCTTTATAAATATATTTACTTGTAAAAATTCAGTTTTTATCAAAAATTTTAATATATACAGTCATCCCCTTCTATAATCACACCTTTCGGGACTACTAAATACTGTGATTATAGTAAGGTGTTCTTATAAAAAGTTTTTGCTATATAATTACATATATAATAAATTTTCATATTAGTGTGATTATATTAAAAAATTTCTTATTAAAAATAGCTAAAAATAATGAATTTATTTGACAGTCACCAGAGGTTAATTTGCAAATAATTTACCAGGAGTGAATTTAATAGAAATTCACCGAATGGTAAATTTTACCTTAATTTTCATAATGCATTTTTTATATTTTAAATTTTACCTATTATTTATATTAACCATTTTTGGTTAGTAATTTTTACCTGGTTTGTTTTTTTTTCTTGTTCATTTCTTTTTATTTTTTTTTGTTTCTTTCTTTTTATTATTTTGTAAGTAATAGTAGTATTATGCTATTGTTTTTTAATGACTTGTAAATAATAGTGGTTTGTAATAGTTGTATTTCTTTGGTTTTTCTATATAGTTATATTTTTCATTTTTAACTTTTGACATTTTTAACTTTGATCTTAACAATTTCAAACTCTGACATTTTAAACTCTGACGCGAACTCTGACTCTATAATTTCAAACTCTGACGTTTCAAACTCTGACGTGAATACTGACTTTTAATAATTTAAACTCTGATGTTTTAAACTCTGATGTGAACTCTGACTTTATAATTTCAAACTCTGACATTTCAAACTCTGATGTGAACTCTGACTCTATAATTTCAAACTCCAACATTTCAAACTCTGACGCAATTATAATTTCAAACTCTGACATTTCAAACTCTGATGTGAACTCTAATTTTTAATAATTTTAAACTCTGACATTTCAAACTCTGATGCGAACTCTGACTCTATAATTTCAACTCCAACATTTCAAACTCTGACATAACTATAATTTCAAATTCTGACATTTCAAACTCTAATGCGAACTCTGACTTTAATAATTTTAAACTCCAACATTTCAAATTCTGACTGAATTTTGACTTTAAATAATTTCAAACTCTAACACTTAAATTTAAACTTTAATATTTTAAACTTTGATTATAATTTAAATTCTAATGTAATAAGTGATATATTACTAATTAAATACAAGCTTTATTTTTTTCATCATTTTAATTATATTAGTTCTTTCTATTGGTAGTTTAATAGATGGTTGCAAATGCAGATGTTTTTTACTTTTCTCTTTTTTTTTTATTATTTGTTTCTTTTTTCTATTTTAAACCATTTATTAAACAAAATAAAAAAAAGCATTTTTATAATAAATCCTAAATTTATCAAAATTTCTTTGATAAATTAATAAATATAAAATTATGTAATAAAAATCACATGATGTGGTGAAATTAATTTCTGGTAAATTATTTGGAGATGAATTATTTTTTAAATTAACTTCTGGTGAAATTCACTTCTGGTAAGTGTTAAAATTATCCAAAAATAATATTATAATAAAAAATTTTTTTTTAAAAAAATCTTAAATAAAATAGCTATAATTTTTATTGTTTAATACAAAAATATTAGTATAAAAACAAAAAAATTCTAAAAAAAAACTTTATTTTCCTTCCTCCTACCCACCGATCGCAGCTTTATTATATAGTTTTTAAGATTATGTGAACATGTAATCTTTGTTATACAGTCATGTATGTAAAAAAAATTACACAAATATAAAATGTTTATTTCAGTTATGTACATGAATATGTAATAAAATTACACAACTATAACTATAAATAGTTTTATTATGTGTCATGTAAAGACACATAAATTTAGAATTACACGACTTTTTATGTGTTTACATATTATTTTTATTTATGCTTCTTAATTAAAATAAATTAAGGAGTAAATATAATTCTAAAAAAAGTGTTAATTTGTTAAAATACTTATATTAAATTTTTAATAATTTTAGATGAGTATATAATATCCAAAGTCCTATTGATGTAACTATAAAAAGGAAAATTTTTATATGTTAACTATTATATTGGGACTAATAATTGCTGTGATAGTGACTATAATCAATTTGTGACTATAAAGAGGTATTTTATTATATAAAAATTTGGACTAAAACTAATATGATTATATAAAGGTTGTGCTTACGGTGCAGGTTGACCTTTTTTCGCTTAGCGAGGGGTAGTGTTTTCTTTTTATTGTTTTATTTGTAGTATTATAATCAATATATGTATACAAATCAATAAAATTAAATGCAAGATCACATCGTTACTAAAAAAAAATAAAAAAAAAATAAAGATTGTGCTTAAAGGGCCACTCTTTCCCAAAAATTTTTTTTCAAATTTTTTATGAAGCAAAAACACAACCTGGAGGCTTCGTTCACTATGGTGACAGCCTTCAGGGTCTTAAGAAAAATGCCCCTCTTGTTATTTAACTTTTAATAAAATAGTTTAGGTTGTTTGCGTTTTATTATTTTTAAATATACTCACAATTTTCATTTTATGACTCTTGGATAATGGCCTTTAACGATACCTTTAGGAGCACTTGGTATTCTCAGCTCTCTAGTTTTGCACAAGTTTTATCTCTTCAGAGTCAGATAAGAGAAGTAATAGAAAGTTTTGTAAGGAAGAGAACGTTTTTTCTTAACTCTGGGTTCTTGTAAATAAACTATTTGTAAAGGGTTTGGAGGAGAAAACATTTTTTTTGGAGTATTGTTTGGTGTTTTTCCTGTTTTACTTTAGGGTTTTTCTTCTAGTAATAGTTGTTTTTCCTAATTTTATTTCTTTTTATTTTGTTTTTTTTTTTTATTTTTTTTTATTTCTTGACGTCAGTTTTTTGTTAGTATTTTGGTATTTTTTATTTTCTTTTGGAGGATGGGGGGTACTGAAATAATGATCAACAAAAGGCTGATTTGGTATAACTTGTTATTTGTTTGGTCCTGAAGGAGTTGTTTACTAATTTAAGGGGAGTGACCAGTGATGATCAATGTTTTTTTTATTTTTTTTATGGTGATAGGTCACGGGGGTCACGTGTAGTCATAGTCGTTCAACACAGGCACTTAAGCTAGAGATGGCGATTGGCCACAACATACGATAGTTTTCAGTCAAGTATTCAGACCTGACGTATGATGGATGGCCTGTTGACTTTTCATTATTGTGAAAGTTTTCAGTCAGGTATTCAGACCTGACATACGGAGGACGACCTGTTGATAAGGGTCATTTTGTAAAGGTCTGAGCGATTTTTGGCTGTTTTTTTTTAGGTTCAATTTTTCTTTATTTTTTTGGTTTGGGGACGCCTTTGGCCTTGTGAATTAATTCAGCCTTCGTAGAATCTCTATACGGTGCAAGTCAGCTTTTTTTTGCTTAGCGAGGAATAGTGTTTTCTTTTTGTTGTTTTATTTGTAGTATTGTAATCAATATATGTATACAAATCAATAAAATTAAATGCAAGATCGCATCGTTACTATAAAAAAAAAATAAATAAATAAAGGTTGTGTTTATATAGGAGGTGACTATAGAGGGAGACGACTGTATTATTAATTATAATAAATCATATATTTTTGAATATTTAATTTTATTATCTAATAAATATTTTTTTTATTTAAATAAATATAAATAAAAATTTGTTATATGCTAAAGCAATTCTATTATTTATAAATATTAAATTTTTTTTTTAGGTTTGTAAATTTTTTTTAAAATAAATTTTAGTTATTTATATCTTAAGAAAAGTTTACAAAATAATTAATTTTATTTAATTTTATTATAATTATTATTTTATTAATTTTAATAATATATAACAAAAAAAAAACTAAATAAAAATATAAAATACTATTTAATAATTTTTATTATAATATTACTAATAACTCAATTAAAAATAATCCTCTTCTATAATCATATCCTTTGGGACCACTAAATACTGTGATTATAGTAAGATGTTCTTATAAAAAGGATTTTTATTATATAATTATATATATAATAAATTTTCATATTGATGTGAAAATTTTTTTTAAAATCAAATAAAATAGCTATAATTTTTATTGTTTAATATAAAAATATTAGTATGAAAACAAAAAATTTTCAAAAAAAACTTTATTTTCCTCTTTTTCACTTATCGGCCATAGCTAATGTTTCAAAAAAAATTTGATTTGATCTGAATCTGCAGATTTGATCTAAAACTGATTCAGATTAGTTTGCAAATTTAAGATCTATAAATCTGATCTGAAGTAAATAAATCTAATCCAAATCTGATTTGATTAAATCAGATTATGGTACAAAAAAATCTGGATTTAATTTGATCAGATTTAAATCTTCATATATTAAATATGATAAATAAAAAAAAAAGTTTTTTTTTTATTTTTATCTTTTTTTTTCGAAACTTTAGAGACAGAACCTGGATGACTGAATAAATAGATAAACTAAAGGTGAGTTCATTCTTTTTTTACTTTATTTTTTTTTAGGAAAAGTAATTAACATTTCCTTTTCTTTTTTTTAGGAAACTGAACAAATGGATGAAGTCAAATAAATAGAACTTGAATAAACAAACTAAGAGGTTAGTTTATTTATTTCTTTTATTTTTTTATTTTTAGAGAATGAAATTAATGTTTTCTTTCTCTTCTTTTTAGAAAACTAGATGAACGGATGAAGCTAAATTGGACGAACATAAATTCATTTTTTTTTACTTTATTAATTATTAGGAAAAGTAATTAACATTTTCTTTTCTCTTTTTTTTAGAAAACTGGACAAACAGATGAAGCCAAACGAACAGAACTTGAACAAATGAACTAAGAGGTTAGTTCATTTATTTCTTTCATTTTTTTAATTTCAGAAAACGTAATTAATGTCTTTCTTCTCTTATTTTTAGAAAACTGGATGAACAGATGAAGCTGAATGAATAGAACTTAAACAAACGAACTAAGAGGTTAGTTCATTTATTTTTTTTCATTTTTTACTTTCAGGAAATGTAATTAATGTCTCTCTTTTCTTATTTTTACAAAACTAAACAAACGGATGAAGCTAAATGAACAGAACTTGAACGAATGAACTAAGAAATTAGTTTGTTCATTTCTTTTTATTTTTTTACTTTCAAGGAACGTAATTAATATCTTCTTTCTCTTCTTTTTAGAAAACTGAATGAATAATTAAATTCAAATCAGTTCAGTTTTAGATCTGAATCAGTTTTAGTTTGGTTCAGTTTCAGATTAATTAGATCCAGATCAGTTCAGTTCAAATCTGGATCAGTTTCAGATCAGTTCGAATCAGATCTAGTCAGATTCAAATCAGTTCAGATCTGTTTCAGACTGAATTCAGATCAAATCAGATTTAAATCAAATCTGATCTGAACTGATCAGTTCAGAACACTAGCTGCAGTTTTATTATATAGTTTTTTAGATTATACAAACATGTAATCTTTATTATATAGTCATGTAAAAAAATTACACAAATATAAAATGTTTATTTCAGTTATGTATATGCACAGGTTTAAAGGTGGTTATTATCACACAATTTATTACAATTAATCAGAAAAATTTTGGTAAATTGTGGTTTTTTTTTGTTGAATTTAGTGAAAATGGGAAATTTTACATTTTCACAAAAAAAGCTAAATGGCGCTGTTTCTCTAAAATTAACCAAAATTAATAATTTAAATGTTGTGAAATAATATGAAAATGTTGGTTAATTATTTATATATATTACAGAATTTATCAAAATTACTTTAAAATTAGCAAGAATTTAATGAAATTACCTTAAAATTTATTGGCAAATTTTTAATCTGCGAAGTTCTGCGACCCAAAATCTGTGCAGATCTCCAAAAAGCCAAAAATCTGCACAGAAATTTTATCATTAATCTGTGAAATATTTTAGTTATACATTTACTTTTCAGTTGTATAATGTAATTTATGCTTTATTAATTTTATTAATTATAATCAAATATATTTATAAATTAAAAACTAATTTACTTATTACTAAATACAAAAAAAACTAAGTTCCTATTCTTTCCAGTTGGTTTGATTCCAACAAACAACTAAGATATTTTTATTGAAATCTCACATACTCACAACTAGAAGAACCTATAAAAAGAAAAGGAAAGAAATGTTAGTAAAANGTTTCATTAAAAAAAACAAAGTAGATAACCTTAACAAACCTTCAATTTTGAAGTCCAAGAAGTCGAATCTGAAGCTGAAGTCCTACAAAAAAGAAAGAAATATTATGTTAGTAACGTTTCTTTAATAAAAAAAATTATAACTTCCCGATATAAACCTTCGAAGTTCAGGTCTAATTCAAAGCTGAAGTCCTAAAAAAAGTAAGAAATGTTATGTTAGTAACGTTTCCTTAATAAAAAAAAATTATAACTCCCTGATATAAACCTTTAAAGTCCAAGTTGAATCTGAAGCCAAAGTTCTACAAAAAAGAAAGAAACATCATGTTAGTAACATTTTTTTAATAAAAAAAAATTATATCTATCTCCCCCAATACAAACCTTTGAAGTCCAAGTCGAATTCGAAGCTGAAGTCCTACAAAAAAGTAAGAAACGTTACATTAGTAACGTTTCTTTAATAAAAAAAATTATATCTATCTCCTTCAATATAAACCTTCGAAGTTCAGGTCGAATTCTGAAGCCGAAGTCCTAATCTTCGAAGTTCAAGTTGAATCTGAACCTATAAGAAAAAAAAGAATGTTACATTAGTAATGTTTCTTAATACCCCTCCTTTTCACTATGAACCTATTTTGAAGTCTCATACCCAAAGACCTGAACCTACAAAAGAAAGAACGTTATATTAGTAATGTTTCTTTTAATACCCATTTCCCTTCACTATGAACCTATTTTGAAGTTTTATACCTGAAGACCCGAACCTACAAAAGAAAGAACATTAGTAAACGTTCATTTAATACCCCTTCCCTTTAATACGAACCTATTTTGAAGTTCCATATCTGAAGACCTGAA
>QKYT01000064.1:266855-295118 GCA_003550305.1 Glomus cerebriforme
GATAATGTTATGCTAATGTTGTAGCAAAAATTGTCCAGTGTAATGTATCATTTTCCAAAAAAAACCTAAAATTTGCTTTTTTTGCAATTTGGACAATGGACTTCATTTGACCTGTGATGAACACTGGTCAAAAACTGATCTATCTTACAGATATCTTATAAATATCAGGTACCAAAAATACAGAAAATTTGCTATACATCAGGTACTTAATATATATATATATTATAGAATTAAAAAATACAATTTATTAATTATCTCACTATCCAGTAATCATAAAAAAATAAAATATAGCTTATTCGATTCACCTCACTGAAACATATCGAATGGTACTAATTTCGCATTTTTAGGTATGATAGATGCTGAGATATTCAATAAATCATAAAAAAATAAACAAAAAATGCAATATCTTGATATCTATCGCATCTAGAAATGCGAGATTAGTACATTCAATACGTCTCAGTGAGGCAAATCAAATGAGTTATATTTCATCTTTTTATGATTACTGGATAGCGAGATAATTAATAAATTGTATTTTTTAATTCTATAGTATACATATTAGATATTTGATGTATAGCAGATTTTCTGCATTTTGGGTACCCGATATTTATAAGATATCTGTAAGATAGATCAGTTTTTGACCAGTGGAATATGTAATAAAATTACATAACTATAAATAGTTTTATTATACATCACATAAAGACATATAAATTTATTTCAGTTACGTATACAAATATATAAAAAGAATTACACAAGATTTTTTACATGTTTATGTGTTATTTTTATTTATGCTTCCTAATAAGATTACTTGCTGAAACCCATCTGTCCAACGCGAAATGCTGAAACTTTTATATAGTGTCGAAACTGCAAAACTGCAAAACTGCNAAAANTTGCNAAANTGCCAAAATTTGNNAAANNTTTATAATAAGTTTATCCATAGTTTTGGCATAACAAGTAGTAATATTTTATATGAGTTTCGGTATAGTTTTGCCATATAATTCAATAAATTTATATGTAATTGAATAATTTATTGTAATTTTTATGTTTATTTAATATTATAATAAAAGATTATATTTTTTTCATTTCTGAGTTCAGTTTGTCCGAGAAGGTTTGGTAACCTAAAAAAATAAAGAAAGAAACGTTAGTAACATTTCTTTAATATTAAAAACTCTCCCCCTCTTTTCAACTTACATTCCAAGTCCATTTCGCCCAAGAAGTTTGGTAACCTAAAAAAAATAGAGAAAGAAATGTTAGTAACATTTCTTTTAATATTAAAAAAAACATTACCCTTTTCCAACTTACATTCCAAGTTTAGTTCGCCCAAGGAATCCAGTAACCTAAAAAAAATAGAGAAAGAAACGTTAATAATATTTCTTTTAATATTAAAAAAAACATTTTCCCTTTCTAACTTACATTCCAAGTCCAGTTCGTCCAAGGAGTCCGGTAACCTAAAAAAAATAGAGAAAGAAATGTTAATAACATTTCTTTCAATATTAAAAAAAAATATTTCCCCTTTCCAACTTACATTCCAAGTCCAGTTTGTCTAAGGAGTCTGATAACCTAAAAAAAATAGAGAAAGAAACGTTAGTAACATTTCTTTTAATATTAAAAGAAACATTCCCCCTTTTCAATTTACATTTCAAGTCCAGTTCACCCAAGGAGTCTGGTAATCTAAAAAAATAGAGAAAGAAACGTTAGTAACATTTCTTTTAATATTAAAAAAAACATTTTCCCTTTCCAATTTACATTCCAAGTCCAGTTCGCCCAAGGAGTCTGGTAATTTAAAAAAAATAGAGAAAGAAATATTAGTAACATTTCTTTAATATTAAAAAAAAGTCTCTCCCTCTTTCAACTTACATTCAAGTTGTCCAAGGAGTCCGATAACCTAAAAAAAAAGAGAAAAAAATATAAAAAAAAATTTTTAATAAAAAAATTTTTTTAATTATTTATCAAATGATTATCAAAATGCTAAAACTGTATATATGTCATATGATATACTATGCCAAAACGCTGAAACAGTTTTGGCAGTTTTAGCATTTCAGGTGATTTTGCGAAACTAATTTCAGCAGTTTCACATACACCATTTCGCTGAAACTCCCTAGTTTTGGCAAGCAACCTTACTTCTTAATTAAAGTAAATTAAGGAGTAAATATAATTCTAAAAAAAGTGTCAATTTATTAAAATACTTACAGTATATTAAATTTTTTTAAATAATTTTATATTAAATTTGATAAGTTATATACAGTATATAATATCTGAAGTTCTATTTAATCACATGATGTGAATATAAAAAGAGAAATTTTTATATATTAACTATTATATTGGGACTAATAATTGTTGTAATAGTGACTATAATCAATTTGCGACTACAAAAGTTATTTTACTATATAAAAATTCAGGACTAAAATTAATATGATTATATAAAAATTATGCTTATACAGGAGGTGACTATAGAGAGGACAACTGTATTTGTAATTTTGTTTATATTTAATATAATTATCATAGTATAGAAAATACCTTCTATTTTAAATTCTTGTACATTATAATACAATTTTTTATAAAGATAAAATAATTAGTTCTTATGAAAGTCTTATTAAAAGATTATTAAAATACTTGCATAAATTAGGCAAAATTTTGAGTCTAATTTTATTATTCATTCTATTTTTTATTCTAGAAATAATCCATCTACCTTCCATGTGAAATTATTTTCCTATATATGATTTTTTTCTTTCATCTGATGGGCAATCATGTTGTATTATATATTTTCATTTATATTTTATTTTTTTTTTGTATAATGTAAAATTTTATATAAAAATACTGTAATTCTTTTTTTATAGTATTTAAACCTCAGTTTATATAAATTATGCACTTTTTTTTTTGATTGAAGAAAAAAATTCTTACATTTATACAAATATTTTCCCCTATATTATAACTTAATCATCATTTTTTTCTTCTTTTTCTCCTAAAAAATTAATAAAAAAAAAGTTTTTTTTTACCGTTTCATCTAATCTAATAGTAAATATTTTTCTTTTAATATATATATGTAATTTAAATTTAAAAGAAAATAACTCTTATCTTATCATTTTATCTTTTTTTTTTTGATCTCAAAATGTTAGGTAATCTGAAAAAATAATTGTATCATGATAATGCGAAAAAAATCAAAAAAAAAAATAAATAAATAATAAAATCTGATTTTTATATACACATAAAGGTCTGTTAAAAAAAACCTCAATTTTTTAATTTATATTTTTGAATTTTTAAATTTTAAATTAAAAAAAAAAAATTTACATTATTAATTATTTATAATATATTATGTATATGAGTATTCTGAAAGATTAATTCTAGAATATACTATTAAGAAGATTATTGATATGGTGAAGGTTAATAATGGGAACCCATTAAAATAATTTATTTAAAGATAAAAGCATTTATTCCTGTTGATATTAATATTAAAAATAATATTGATAATTTTGACAGAATTCAAGTAATCTATATAAAGGATGTTATGAGAGTTGGTATATAGTATATATTTAATATTATTTTTCATTTCTGATATTTAATCCTTTTTCTTATATCTTTCTAAAATTTTCTTTTTTGTTCCCTTTTTTTCACAATAATAAGATCAACGCAAAGACTATTAAATTGATTGATGATATTTTTTTTTCTGGGATTATGTTGCTTTTAACAGATATAAAACATGGGATAATATTGAAATATCTTATCTTGACAAATCAGGTTTTATGGTTGATTAAGATGTTCTTCTTGAATATTAAAGGTTATCTAATATTTCTGAAATAAATTTTCACTTATTTTTATAAATATCATCCCTTTAAAAAAAAATCTGTTGTTAATTGCTTTTATTACATAACCAAATCTTGATAAATTAATCATATAATAAATAATTTGAAATCTAGACCAATAAATTTTAACCTTTTAAATATTTTAAATTAAACTTTTTATACTTTATTTACAAACAAATTACAATCTTTATTCCATTATAAAGCTATATAATAATCTTTTAATTTTTTATCACATTGATCAAAATATATCACTGACCATTCTGTATCATCTCTGATGACTCATGGATATTGGGATTAAAAGTACTGGCTAGTTATTACATAAAATTGCAAGCAAATTTGTCTGCATATTAAGTTGTCCATAGTAAAAATTCACTGCCAAATTTTTGTATTATATTACACAGATTTTCTTATGTTTTTATAGTCAAATATTTTGACAATCTTTATAACAAAAATTTAAATTAAAAGGTTAGTAGGCAAATTTGCCTGTCTTAAATTATAATTAAATTTTTTTTAGATTAAAATTCTTTTAAAGAAATTTTTTAAATTGAAAAAAAATACTATAAAAAAATCTAAATACAATATAACTAAATAGTAAAATCTACTATACAATTTTTTTAAAAAGATTTAATAGTAGCAAATATTATTAACATATATATATACACATCACATATATGCTTTCAAAAAAAAAATTTTTTCTTACCAATTAATGGATTAAAATATTGGCTTTTTAGATTAAAATACTCCATATATTTTTTTGTCTGATCATGAAGATATTTATCATTGATGATTCATTATACTGTATCATTACTACTTCTTGCAAATGAGGAACTTGGACCAGCTACAGTAGGATAAGTTATCCTTTTATCAGGTGATATTAATGAGGTTTCAGCACTACCTTCTAAATCATCCCCAATTCCATTCAAGAAGATAAGAGGTAAACAACAACCTGTACAACAAAAGAAAAGTGACAGGACAATAAATACAGGTATTAGAATTGACGATAATTTAATTCCGGTATTTCCATCAAGTCTACTTGCTAATAATCCTATTACGGTATAAGATAAAGTCCCAACTACACCAAATGCAATAGCTGAAACTATAACATCAATTTTTAATCTATTTTGCAATGGTTCGGCTTTTCTTAATGCTAACCATTGCCATAAGATCCATAGAGCATAACGGAGTCCAATTAAATATAAAGGCAAGAAAACGATTCCCCAGCTAAGTGTAATAACTTTATCAATCCTAAGAACAATCAAGATCGCTAAAGTTACTCTTATTAAAAGCCACCAAAAGGTTTCAAAGAACATTTTAATCTTAAGCTTTAAAGAAGGAAAGCCATCATTATCATATACTCTAGAAGTTCTGAGTATAACAATATACTCTATGATATTTGGATACATGTTAATAGTTTCGATAATAAAATATGGGATAAATACAATAGCTGCACTCCAAATTATAACTCGATCGGCTCGAAGGACAATTAATATTTGAAATGTAAAGACCAATAATACATATGCAATCGCCAAAAAATTTCTAATGCGATGTAATCTTCTTTGTTGCTGTCTTCTTTTCTCTCTTGCTTGCTCTCTGATTCCAGGATCATCTTCAAATTCCTCGTCATTTTCATCATCTTCAGTTGGTTCTTTCTTTGTTTGTGCCACCAACACACCAAATATCACAAGATCTACAATCCATATAGGTATAAACACAACTCCTAGACTCCATGATACTTTTCCATCTACTTTTATCGACAGAAATGTAAAGAACAAGATCAAGAGAATGATCGAAATCGAAATGGTAGTGAAAAAAAAGCATAATGGCCCTTCAATATCTGGATCAAATAAAAATCCAGCTACTGAATCCATCATATTTATTCCCATTTCTCCATATTTATCATATACTGATCTTTTTTTAGGATCGCTAAGTATTTCATATGCATGTGTAATTGCTTTGAACTTATTTTAATTAATTGGGTTTCAAATTTATTTTCCAATAGCAATTAAGTATCAAACAA
This sequence comes from Glomus cerebriforme, assembly GCA_003550305.1. Classification (NCBI taxonomy): domain Eukaryota; kingdom Fungi; phylum Glomeromycota; class Glomeromycetes; order Glomerales; family Glomeraceae; genus Glomus; species Glomus cerebriforme. The sequence goes on from QKYT01000064.1 coordinate 272,670, forward strand.
TTAATGAAAAGAAAACCGAAAAAAATTTTTTTTTAACATGACAGGCAAATCTAAGAATTAATGTTTCATATTTAAGATTTTAAAATACCTGATCAGCTGCATTTGGGTTCTTGTCAGGGTGAAACCTTAAGGCCAAACGTCGATATGCTTTCTTAATCTCTTCTTCGGTAGCATTTTTTCGTACACCCAAAGTATGATATAAAGCGTTCGTATCCCGCTCCATGCTGCAATCTTTCAGTAAGTTTGACCACACGGAGCGGAGTCAAATGAGATCCAAAGAAAGTATTAAAGAAACAAAAAAGATAAACAAAAAAAAACGACAAACCAAATATAATATCTTACATATGTGATAAAAAAGAGACGGAAAGTTAAACAATATTGTGAAATATGAAAACAAATCTCACCAAAAACTTTTACATTATGTAATTAATCAAAAAAAAATATGCGTACCTTTTTTTGAGCGGCTTTGCTTAAAACTTAAAAAAAAAACTACAATAAAGATTGTGAAGTGATTTAATCATATCAGCCACCTTTTTTATTTGTACTACTAGCTTCCGAACTATACTGCATTTTTTTATATATTTTTAGAAGTTTGCTATTTATCACCAGTGGGGGTACGTCTAAAGCGGAGCAGAATCACGTGATTTTCGTAAAATTTTTGGCCGGAATTATGCCATTAAGAAATTATGCATGTGACAAATAACAGGTGATAAATAGAATTTTCACCTATCGAAAAAATTCTCTCTAGGTGTAATGCGAGGGATGACAGATATTCACTATTATCACGTGATTCTGCTCCGCTTTAGGTCTTCCAAATTTGGTAATTCCGGTAATTCCGGTCAAAATTTAAGAGATCGATAAATAATATCTTTTTTTGGAATCTTGTGTAACTCAAATTTTTAATTTTAGAAAATTCCGGTCAGCGTTAAAGTTTTGGCCAAAATTAAGAATGTAACAACTAACATGTGATAAATAGATTTTTCTAAGTCTGAAATAAATAGTAAACTGAAAATATGATATGATATGATGAATTATTACATATATAAAGTTATGTGATTACTGGTAATAATCACTACTGATGATATATAGTAATTTTCTAATATATTAATAAAAAAATATAATTTTGATATTTTATTGTTATTTGCATTTTTCATTATAATATTTAATAAATAATATAAATATATTAAAAAAAATTGCAAATTTCTATTTAATTTATAAAAATTAATTTTTTTTTTTTTACAAAAACAAGACAGATATACTTATTTTATTAATTAAAATATATAAAGTATAAATGACATTTAACCAAATTTATATTAATCATAATACATCCTCTTTCTTTACTATAAAGCAGATTTGTTACACTTACACCATACAGGTTCTCAGAATGAGGCCACATTATCAAGACTCTTTAGATAATATATACTCTAAATCTCTTCTATATCCCAATACCAGAAACCAATAAACAATCTCTTAAACCAGTTCAACTAAATCTTCTCATAACACTTTTGGGTCTTCAAATTAGCATAAAACATTAATGATATCAGGAAGTTTTAAACAGGTATATAAAGTGTAAATATATGCCATGTGTTACTTAACGCCAAAAAAGTGTTGCACAACGAACCCTTTATTAATCAACGTAATTAAAAATGCATTGCACAACACAAAGTTTTTAGATGTATAACAACATACAGTAAAACAATAGCAGTTTAAAATGCATATAACAATACTAGGTTAGTTGAAAAATGCATATTATTAATTGAAAAACACATATAAAAATGTTGAAAAATGCATATAATAATACAAATTTTAGCATATATTAATTACATTTAATAAATAAAAGTATTGTTAATTGATTTTATTATATTTAAACTATATTTGTTTATTAAAAATGTATTAAATTACAAATTCTTTCTAGATATACTAACTATGCTATACTAATTAACTATTCAATTCTAATACCCAAACCCAAAACTTACAAAAAAGTAAAGAGAAACATAATTAACATTTCTCATAAAAAAAAATAATAAATAAACTAAGGTTCACAGCTAAGTTGCGAAACTTACGTTTCTGATTTCCAAAAACCCAAATTTCAAGGAACAAACTGAATCTACAAAAAAAAAGAAAAACATTCAGTTAGAACGTTTCTAATAAAGAATGAAAAAAGAAAAAATGAAGTTTCGTAACAAAATATTCGTTATAAAATTTACATTTTGATTTCTCAAGTCTAGGAGCAAATCTACAAAAAAGAAGAAACGTTCGGTTAGAACATTTCTTAAAATAAAAAAACTAAAAAAATGAAGTTTCATTATAAAACTTACATTCTAAAAAGAAAGTTTTGAAATTACAACTTTGAAACTTATTAGATTTTCAAGCCGAAATTGAAAAAAAACCCAATTCTACAAAAAAAATGAAAAAAAATGTTAGTACCATTTTTACTAATGATTTTTTAAGTAAATGTGTTAGATAGGAATTTTACGAAAAAATTTTTATATCTGAAATAAAATCCAAGAACCTACAAGAAGAAAAAAGAAAAAATATTAAAAATGTTTCTATTTAAAAAAAATAAAAAAAAAAAAATGGTAAGTTTTATTACGAAACTTCCATTTTCTAATTCCAAGTGCCCGAACCAAAGGAGAGTCTACAAGAAAAGAAAAAGAACTATTAGAAAATATTTCTAAAAAAAAAATGGCAAGTTTTGCGAAAAAACTTAACGTTTCCAATTTCACATACTAATCTGAAAGCAAAGAGAATTTACAAAAAAAAGAAAGAAAATGTTAGAAACGTTTCTAATAAAAAAAACCAAAAAAAAACATGGTAAGTTTCTCAAGAAAACTTGAGAAACTTACCATTTCTGATTTCAATATCGAACTAAAAGTACAGAGAACCTATAAGAAAAAAAAAAGAAACGTTAGAAACATTTCTTTAAAAAAAATGAAAAAAAATGATAAGTTTCACAAAGAAACTTACCATTTTCCCTTCCTATACCAGACCATAGAGTTTAGAGAACCTACAAGAAAAAAAAGAAGTATTAATAAGCATTTTTAAAAAAAACAAAAAAATATGGTAAGTTTCCCAAAGAAACTTGAAAAACTTACCATTTCCAATTCCAGTATCGAACTAAAAGTACAGAGAATCTATAAGAAAAGAAAGAAGAAATGTTAGANNTGTTTCTTTAAAAAAAAAAAGAAAAAAAATAATAAGGTTCACGAAAAAACCCTGTTTTTCCTTCCTATTCTGATCAGAAAACCTACAAGAAAAAAAAAGAAACATTAATAAGCATTTTTTAAAAAAAAAAACAAAAAAAATGGTAAGTTTCGCAAAGAAATTTACTGTTTTTCCTTCCTATTCTGGACTGAAAAGCTTGGAGAACTTACAAGAAAAAAAGAAACATTAAAAATGTTTCTTTAAAAAAAATGAAAAAAAATAGTAAGTTTCATGAAGAAACTTATCATTTCTCAATTTCTAAAACTAAGTTCAAATGGTGATTAAAACTAATTTAAGATTTTTAAAATTTTTAAACTAAAATTAAACTGTAGCTGCAGTATATATACAGTCATCCCCCTCTATAATCACATCCTTTGGGATCATTAAATACTGTGATTATAGTGAGGTGTTTTTATAAAAAGAATTTTTGCTATATAATCACATATATAATAAATTTTTATATTGGTGTGATTACTGTATAATGCAGACTACAGTATCCCGGGTATCTTGCAAATTTTAAGGGTTTTGGCCTATATCCGAGGGTACATTATACAAGTGGATACTATGCATAGGGGGGTACAGGATTTTTAAAATATCCAGAGTATATGCCATATATAATATCCAGGTATTTGTAATTTTTATAATTAATGATATGATATAATTTCTCATTAAAAATTTCTAAATATATCATATATTTACATTTTGCAATACCTTTTAAAGTTATTTCATACAAAACTATTTATCTAAATACCCTTATTCATACATAAAAATGTCTTTGTTCAAATATTTTTTCATGTTTTTGTTTTATGTGTCTTTATTTTTATTTAAAAGTAAAGATAGTAGTTATTGGCAACAAGTGAAATAAAAAAACATGTAACCATTTACCACAAAAGAAATGAAGACAGTAGAATGTAAGAGAAAAATTAATGATAATATATTATTTTGAAAATAATAATAACAATGTGCATGGAACTGCAAAAAAATTTAATATTCAGCCCAAACAACTGCGTAACTAGAAAAATAAAAAAGAAAAACTATTAATAACTGCCTCTCATGTAGCTAAACTCCACCCAGACAAATCTTCTAAATATCTGAAATTGAAGGATGATTTATTTGCATGGATATATGAAAAAAGAGCCAAAGGAAATGCTGTAATTCAAAAATTAATTACCAATAAAGCCATTTCCTTATCTAAAAGCCAAGAATTTCTTATTAATAATCCAGGTATCGCTGAATTCAAATTTTCTAATAAGTGGCTCAATGGATTTTTAGGTAGATATGAACTAAGTGAACATCATAGAACAACAGTAGCACAATAATTACCACCTGATCTAATTAAAAAACAAAATATTTTTTTGAGTTATATTATGTATTTGAGAATTCACAATAAATATCAATTGAAATATATTGGAAATATGGACGAAACGCCCATATGGTTTGATTTACCAAGCAATATCACTATAAATCAAAAAGTGGTAAAAACTGTTAGTATTTGTACAACTGATCATGAGTGATCATCATTTACAGTTATACTTGCATGTATGGCTGATGGTACGAAGCTTCCTGCAGTTTGTATTTTCAAGTTGAAAAATATCCCAAAAGAGAAATTTCCACCTGGTATTCATATAAGAACTAACGAAAAAGAATGAGTCAATGAGCAAGAGATGTTATGGTAGATTGAAACTGTATGGACTTCAAGAAACTCTTTTGGTAATTTATGCTCCCTGTTAGTTTTAGATTCTTTTTGTGGCCATACAGTAAATTCTGTTAAAAATCGATTAATGGAAAAAAATACAAATATTGCTGTGATTCCTGGTGGTTATACACCCATATTGCAACCATTAGATGTTACAATTAATAGAAGTTTTAAATCTAAAGTACAGTAATATTATTTGATTTTATTAATTTTATTCTTTTATTGATTATTTCCAATATCTATAAAATTATAGATTAAAGATTGGTATAATGATTGGATGATATCAAATATTCATACTTTTACTCCATCCAAAAAAATTAAAAGACCTTCTTATTTGATAGTTATGACTTGGGTTAAAGAGTCATAAGATGAAGTTAATGAAGATCTTATTCAAAAATCTTTTAAAAGTTGCAGAATTTTAATAAACACTGATAGTTTAGAAGATGATTGCATTTTTGATTATGATGGTTTAGTGGATAATTTAGATGATGAAGAGGTGGAAAATTCTAATAATTTAGATGATGATGAAAAAGAATATTCTGAAGAAAATAATTATGAAAATAAATAGGATATTAAAATTAATCAGGAAGATAATGAAGGCAAACCTAAAAATAAAGAAGATGATGATTATGAAGGCGAAACTGATGAAGAAGATGAAGGAGATGATGATGAAGGCAAAACTGAAAGTAAAGATGATAAAGATGATGAAAGTGAAAATGAAGATGAAGAAGTTGATAATTATGAAGATTTTGATGATGAAGAAGTGCTCCAATTGTTAAAGGAATTAAAAAAAAATATAAAGTAAAATTTTTTTATTAAATTCTCAATTTATTAAATTTATTAAGTAAAATTGCTTATTTTATAAAAACTTTATTTATATATATTTAGGGATGAAGAAATTCAATTTTAAGAAGTATAATACAATAGGCAGATACATTTATTACTACAGTAACAATAGCATGTAAATAAATCTAATAAATAATAACATTTTAATAAATAAGTAATAGTTCAAATTGGTTCAGCCACACAGCTTTTATTTTTAAGAATAAAATTTAAAAAAAATTTTGTATTGCACATGCACCCTTTTTTAATAAATAAAAGAAAAATAAATTTATTTTATTTTATACTTAATTTAATCATAATATATTTTAACATATTATAAATCATAACGGACTAAATAGATAAAAATGAAATTATATCCCTTCTTTACACCCACTCATAGAAACTTTACCCGTCTTAATTCCAATGTCCAAAACCAATACCTGCAAAAAAGAAATAAGAAAGAATATTAATAAACATTCTTATGTGAATAGAAATAAAAAAAACTCCCTTACCCTCAAAATTATTCTAGAGTGATGCTTAAGGGTCCATTCCTATAATAAAAAAAAAAAAAAGAATGTCAGTACTGTAATGTTCTTATATCAAAAATTCCCAATTCCCTCTTTTATAAATACTGTTCCAGTCTTCCAGAATATCTAAATGAATAAGTTTAAACCTAAATAAAAAGAAAATTAGCAATAATTTAAGAAATAAATGAAAAACTTACCAATGAATTTTAAGTCTGAAATACATTTATACTAAACTGAAATAAAAAGATCTTTAGAAATTCATCTTTTTATTAAAAAAAAATAAGATGCGATATTACCGAATAATTGCAGAATTGCAAGTCAGTACTTTGCATCACCTAAAGTTATACCCGGAATATTATATATTATACATAAACCTTTCTAGTATTATACCCCGAGTATTTTATAAAATCTAAAGTTTAAAATCAGAATTTTCTATGTAAAGTATCTAGGTACTTTAAAATTCTGGCAAATTTTTTCAGGGGGGTACTGTGGCCCACATTATACGGTATATTAAAAATTTCTTATTAAAAATAGCTAAAAATAATGTTATAATAAAAAAATTTTTTTTTAAAAAAAATCTTAAGTAAAATAACTATAATTTTTATTGTTTAATACAAAAATATTAGTGTGAAAACAAAAAATTTCTAAAAAAAACTTTATTTCCCTCCCATCCACCTGCTGGCCGCAGCTTTATTATATAGTTTTTTAGATTATGTGAACATGTAATCTTTGTTATACAATTACGTAAAAAAATTACACAAATATAAAATGTTTATTTTAGTCATGTACATGAATATGTAATAAAATTACACAACTATAAATAGTTTTATTATGCATCACATAAAAATACGTAAATTTATTTCAGTCACGTCAGTCACATATACAAATATGTAAAAAGAATTACATAAGACTTTTTACGTGTTTATGTGTTATTTTTATTTATACTTCTTAATTAAAGTAAATTAAGGAGTAAATTTTTAATAATTTTATGTTAAATTTGATGAGTATTTAATATTCAAAATCCTATTGATGTGACTATAAAAAGGAAAATTTTTATATGTTAACTATTATATTGGGATCAATAATTGCTGTGATAGTGACTATAATTGATTTGTGATTACAAAGGGGGTATTTTACTATATAAAAATTCAGGACTAAAACTGATATGATTATATAGAGATTGTGCTTAATATAGAGGTTGTGCTTGAGAACTTACGCTTAAAAAATTTAATTTTATAACAAATTTGCAGTACAAATAATTTTCTCGTTTAAGTCTCTTTACACTCTATTTTAGTTACGTTTTACATGAAAGAAGTTGAATCAACTTCATCCTCCGCTACTTCACAAAGTGGGAGTAGCCAAACTATGAACCTAGCTGTCCCTTTGCAAGCAGCTATTTCTTTAACTTCTACTAGAGCGGATGCTTCTTTACATGCGCCTGATAATTCTTCTACTGCTAAAGGCAAAGCTAAAATTAGTAATGATAATTCACTTTCCCTGTTTTAACCGTTGCCTACTCCTCCTCCTGCTTTAGAGTGGCAAGTTATTACCAAGAAAAAACCTATTCATATTACTTTGGCTCTTGCGAAAATTCCTGGAGAGTCTGAAGCTGAAAAGAAAACTTACGTCTATAATATGATTAGTTCCCTTGATAGTTTCATCTCTATGACAATTAAGGCAATTTCTACAGTGAAACATGTTAATGTTACATTTGATACACAACAGGCGGCTGATTATGCATGTACCATCCCTATTTCTAAGGATGATACTTCCTTTTTTGAACTGATTACACATATTACAACTACTAGCCCGACTGATTTTTATTCTTTTAAGCTTATCGATGTCCTGTTAGATGTTGATAAGGATGTCCTGAAAGCTTCTATTGCTAAGCATAATAATATTAAGTCTATTAAATTTGTAGTTAAAGAGTTAAATTATTACGTGACTGTCTCTTTTGAAAGTAACAAGACGAAAGCCTTTTTTGATGGTCAATGGAGTTATATTTTTCAGAAAACTTCCTTTCGTATATTTCCTTTGGACCTTCTTGTCGAACAACATGAGTTACGTAAAAAGTATTCTTTGAAGCTCGCTCATTTACCAATCTGAAAAGTTATCAACCTTCCTATGATATTGCTTATCTTGATCACGAGCCTGCGCGTGATTGGGATGATCCTAAGTATGACAAACTTTCTTATGCAGATGCTACTAAAACCCGCTCTATTCCTTTCAATCCTTCTTCTTTAAAGGCTAGTAATCGCATTTTGAAACCTATTTCATGAAGGCTGTGGAATAATGCTTCTATTAAATGAACTGATTCTTCTTCAGCTAAGCTGAATTTAACGCCTAGTTTTAATGATACTAGTTTGAATTCTAACAATACTGCTCAAGCTTCTCGTCTTGATAAACTGAAAGCTATAGTCAATACTCTTGTAAATCAAGTTCAAATGCTAAATGATCATTTTCTCACAGTGAAACTTAAAACTACCCTCTCTCCATGTGCTTCCTCTATCATTATCCCTGATATTTTTTTTTTTTTTTTTTTCAAATTAGGTTGTATATCAATTTTATTTAAGTAAAAGCTGCAACTAATACAAAAAAAAGAAAAAAAGATACTACTAGCTCCCCACACATGACTCAAATGGAAGTTNGTNGCGAACTCAACCCTGCATTATACTCCCAGTACTACTGGCCAACTAAATGTATTAAGTCAAAGACACCAGCATCTGTCAAATTGGAATATAACACATAGTTAACNGAAGATTGAATTTTGTGCTAATCCTAGAAGGAAACCCAAGATTAGACTTTCTATATAGATAATAGAAAAAATAGAAAAAATAAAAGAAAATAAAATTCTAACCAATAAAAGAAAAATAAAATCAAATATAAAAACTATTTTAACTACGCAATACATTGAANAATAAAATCTAAATAAAAAGATTCTATAATATTGAAAAAGACTAATAGAAACAAAGAAAATAAAATCTAAATTCATTAATTCGATAGATAGTATGAGCAAAATTACAAAAAAGGAAAGACAAAATAAGATACTATGTAAATGATGTTTCTTGCGAAAATGTTTCCTTTTTTGATATAGCGCAGATCGGCTGAGGATCGGCAAATATTGTTTCATTGGTTCTTGATGTTTATGATCAACATGATTGACATCATCAATCACATCCAATTTCGGACAAAAAAATCCATGTTTGGCGCAGATATCAAGAATAGAGCGANGGAAAGAGGCCAAAGAAAAGGAATGAGAAAGAATAGAAGAAGTAAGCAAAGAAATATTTTTAATAAGAGGTTTAATAGCAACTTCTTCTTTATCACAATCCCAAGTTGAGGACTTATATTGATAAATNGGTGTAGTATGTTCAAGTTTTGAAAGATAGTGTTGAAGGATAGAGCGATATTCCAAAATATTTTGAAAAAGAATAGAATAATGTTGAGAAAGAGTATTAACATCGACTAAAAGCTGGTCTCTGTCATACATATTGTGTAAAGAAAATATAAAAGTTTATGGAGGATGAAAAACCATAATAAAAATATATATATTTTCAACAAAAACTTTTCTCTAAATAATTTCAATAATAACGGTCATGAAAAAGGAGAGAAAGAGTTTTTTTCATTATCCCTGATATTGATACTGAATTCAATGGTAATAGTAAACAGGTTAAATCATTTTCTGATGCTAGCCCTTGACTTCGTCTCAATCAATTCCTTCTCCTGTCTAACCTGATTTTATTTTCACTGGTCCTATTCCTACTCTTAACAATTCATTTCCGGTTTCCAACCCTGTATCTACTCCTACCCCTACTGTGAATAATGATGACAAAATCTCACATTTAGAGACACAAGTTCAGAGCAGTTTTGGTATGCTTAGTAATATTAATGAAACTTTGAATAATCTTTTAGGTTTGTCTCTTTCATCTTGCCGTGTCACCACACCTTCTGATATTATAGGTCATATGGGTATTCCATCGCTACCTTCCTTGGAAATTACTCAGGACAGCTCTGCTTCCTATCAAAATGATATTTCTATATCTGATTCTTCTCCCAATAATTCTTATCAATGAGTGTTATACCATTAATTACACCTTCTCAAACTGATTTGAATTTCAGTTTACATGATAATTATGATAATAATGAACAATTAGATTTTATTGATAACACTTTTACTATTATTAGTAATAATATAGCTGGTTTAAATGATAATATTAAACAATTACAGATTTTATCTCTTCTTAATGAAAAGCATGTTTTTATATGTGGTTTATCAGAAACCAAATTAAGGACTCGTACTGTGGATTTGTTATATCATAATGATGATACTTTTGTTTCCTGGTGGAATTGTAATGATGATCACCCAGATGCTTGTGGAGTTGATCTGATTATGCATAAAAATATTACTCAATATGTACAAAAGATTCATGGTAAATTTGGTCACGTTATCTACACTGATCTTTTTCTTAAAGAAAAATGAAAATTATGTGTTATTCAGATTTATATTCAAGTCCATGATCAAGATTATTCTTCCAAGCAACAATGTTATGAGTACATTTTTTCTTTACTTGATTCTAAACGAAAAGATAATTATCAGATTATATTAATGGGTGATTTTAATGCTGATTCTAATGAATTAGATTGTCTAATTTCTAATAATTGTAAAGAGAAAAAGAAATTTGATCTTATCAAGCATGTTCGAAAACAGGGTTTTATTGATATTATGCCCCAATTTTATTCTTTACCTTCAAAGACTTAGTCTTGTAATAACATTTTTAAACGTTTAGATTTAATTTAGATTTCTCCTAATCTAATTTTATCCCTTGTATATGCTAATACTTTTAAAGCTCACATTTATTCTACTGATCATCAAATAGTCTCTACGTATTTTATTAAACAAGGTTTTCAATCATCCTCTACTTCGATGAATAAAAGAAAAAAGATTTTTGTTAGAAAGTTTCTTTATGATCAGATTTCAGAGTCACAGTGGAATGATTTTACGCAGTTTACTGATCATTAGGTTTCTCGTTACGAATAGCTTGCTGAATCTTCTACCCCATGTTCTAAAAGGGAATTGAATAAATCGTGGAATCATATTAGAGAAGGCATTATGAAAGCTGCTCATACTCATCTTCCTTCTATCAAAGTTTCTAATGATGCTAAACAAATTACTCTGAAACAGCTTCTTACCTAACATAATGATTTAAGATTTCTGTTCTCGATGTTATTGAAATTGACGACAAAGAAAATTAATCGTTCGAATTTGTCCTGTTCTGTGAATTGGAATAATTTTATTTCCTCTCATTTACTTATATTATTTAATATTTCTAGAAAATTAGAATTTTCTCCTGTTTCGTCATTCCCTTTTAATTTACCTCTTTGTTATGTTTTTTAAGCGAAACCGTTGATTGTTAGTTTATTTAAAGCTATGTGGGCCAGATGCAAATTGGAAGAAGATAAATATCGGCTTGATCAGATTCACTTTTATACTGCCAAGCGCTGTGATGATCTTGTTAATAATCAAAAGTCCATGATCTCTTCTATTTTAGATAGAAATCGTCATCAAATTGTGTTTAATTGTGTCTCTGTTTCTCGTGATAATCAAAAGCGACTCATTACTAATCCTGATGAAATTGATTCTTGTCTCATTGACCATTTTCAAAAGGTTGCTGGCAGTTCACATGAACCTAAAGTTCTTAATTCCCAATAAGCAGCTCAATATTTACCTAAAGATGATATCGATGAGGCTTGCTATGACTCTGTTATGTCCCCTCCTTCTATTGATGAATGGTTCTCTATCATTAACTCTTTACCTAACGGCAAAGTGGCAGGTTTATCTAAGATTTCGAATGAAATGCTGAAACACATTGGTCCTACTATGTTCAAGGCAATTCATAGATTAATCTGTGTTTGTTTAGCGTGTAATGACATCCCAGATGGTTAGCGTGAGGCTTTAGTTTATCCGATTCTGAAACCTTCAGAGTGGGAATGTAATTTAAACAAAACTCGTCCGATTACACTTCTAGAAACACTTCGTAAAGCTATGGTTAAATTAGTAAACACTTGTTTATCTAATGTTATTGCTCAGTGTAATATTCTTAAAGGTGGTAATCATGCTGGTTTACCTATGAGCTCAACTTTCTCTCTGCTTCGTATTATTAATGCGTTAATGGAAGATGCTTCAGAGAACTGTAAAGAATTGTGGCTCTTTTTTCAGGATTTGAGTAAAACGTATGATCGCATTAATTTATATATGTTAGAATGAGCCATGCAACATATCAAACTTCCAAAATCTTGTCAAAATTTGCTTTTGAATTTATTTACTAGACGATCGAACAAAATCATAGGTTATTATGGTTTGACTGACTCTTATGATGTTTTAATAGGGATTGATCAAGGCAAAGTAATTTCTTCTCTTTTATGGACAATTTATTATGATCCTTTATTAATGGAAATTAATTCACATAAGCACTTGAATTATATCATGGATCACAATTGGCGTCCTGATGTTACCAAACCTGATTTATTACATGTCAGTGCAACTGTATCTTCTCAAACTTATATGGATGATACTTCATGGTTCTCAAATTCAAAATCAAATCTTGAAAAATTCTAACCATTGCTGATGAGTTTTATCTGTTGAATAACATTCAAGTTAACAAGTCCAAGTCTGTTTTATTAATGACGAAAGATATTTTTAATAAGGATACTCAATCGTCTAGTGTCTCTTTGTCTTTTGGCTCAGATTCTTTATATATTATTCCTGTTGTTAAATTGCAATCTGTAAGGATTCTTAGCATTTGGGTGAATCTTGACTTTAACTGTTTCTTTGTTAAGATACAGATTAATGATGATATTATCCATGCTGTTAATGTTATGAAATATAAAAAGCTTACTGATAAACACTTGGTTTATATTTTTAACACTGTTTTATATCCTAAAATTGAGTATCGTTCTCAACTCATGGTCCTCTCTAAGAATGAATGTCTTGCTGTTACTGCTCCATTCCGTAAACTTTTCAATCGCAAGATTCATTTATCGTCTTCATTTCCTTCGTCGATTCTCCATTCTAGTTATGGTTATAACTTAAATTGTTTATATAACTGTCAGTTGCGGGCTCAAAGTTCTAATATTTTAAAACAATTGAATAATAATAGACTTTTGGATCATATTTTTTTGATTAGATGTCATCAATTACAATCTAGAGAAGGATAGACTTCCTCTCCTATAGTTGAGTGGATTCTTTCTCATTATGTTAAATGTTTTAAAAAAAATTTGATAGCTTCCATTTCATCTTTATTGAAATTAAATAATCTGACTCTTTTTGTTCTGGATATTTATAAGAAATTAAGAATACTATTAAGGGTGGTTTGCTTTCACTACATTCTGTTTTTAAGGAGGAATTTTTTAAACCTTATGTTTATACTAGAGTTTAGAATTCCCATTTTTTATTCTTAGATCAATTACTTTCATTAGATAAAACATTTTTATTAAACTTTTATGATATGAAATGGAAGTTTAATTTGTCATTGAACAATCTCTCTCCTTCATAGTTTAGAAAACTCAAAGAATTAGTTTTACTATCACCTGGTATTTCTCGTCGTATTCATTATAATTGGTTTCCTTCTTTGAATCTTTCTCAAGAGTCAGTTTTTGTTATGCGTTCAGCTGTTCTTGATAAGGCTAAAAATTGGGTTTCAGTGTGAATTCCTTCTCAGTCTTCGTTAATTATTGGTAAAGTAGTTAAAAAATATGCGTACAATAAATTTCTTATTGAACATTAGGTTCAAGTTCTTCCTGACAGTTCTGGCATTTCTTCTTGTGATATTTCGCCTTCCTTCTCTAAACCTATTGTGAAACCTTGTCCTGGTTGTGTTTTACACAATCCTGATAAGACTTATTCTTCTGCATACAGACGTGAACATGATATTTCAGTATTCTGTTCTCAAGTCTTTCATTTGCAAGATTTAATTAAAATTTGTTGTACTCCTTCCAAAGTTGGTTCTGCTGTTTCGCCTATGTACGATTTGAAAGGTTCTCTTTTTAAAATCCACACGCTTATGAAATGTCAATTTTCTTCTGTGAATATTGTGACTGACGATTCTGATGGAAGTTTCCCTGTAGTTATTGATAACTCACTACATGATCCTTTTCTTAAATTCATTTTGAATACAGATATGAGGAAGAATCTTTTATGGCACAAACGACAATTTGCTCATACTAGTTCACTTAATTTTTATACTGATGGTTCCTTAATTGGTGCTGATTCTACTGATATGAAAATGGGTATTACTTGGAAACAGGTTGATTCTTCTTTTCCATATAATTCTTTTAATGCTTCACTTGAATATTTTTCTTCTTCCTTATGTGCTGAAATTGCTGCAGTTTTAGTTGCTATTTGCATTGTCCCAGTCAATTGTATGGTTCATATATTTATGGATAGTGAAAATGTTATTTATGAATTAGCTAGATTATCTTCTTACTCAAATAATTTTCTATTTAATTCAGAAAAATCAAAAAATTATATGTTGTGGATAGCTATTAAAACTATTATGGATGCTTTTCATCTTAGGATTATTACTCATAAAGTGAAATCTTATTCTGATGATTTACTTAATGATAAGACAAACTGGCTAGCAAAAGATGGTTGTACTCTTCCTCCTTTCGTCTTAGATTCTTTGTTCGTTGCTTCATCCATATATCTTATTTCTTGGAATAATCATGTGATTGATCAGCCTATTCGTTCCTTTATTAAATCCAATTACGATGCTCAATTATTCGATGAATTTATTAATTTACATCAAAATCAAAAAATGCTTAAGTTAACTAGGCTTAATGTTATTAATTGACCATTATCTTGGAAATTATTAGATTTTTCTTTGGATTGCAATATTACTTCATTCGATTGTTCATGTTTTAAAGTTTTCAAAATGAAGTGCTTTACCATGAATCTTTCTGTTTTAGAAAATTTGAAAATTAGAAAACCTCATTTGTACAATAGTCCTTCTTGGACTTGTTTAACTTGCAGTCATTCTGAAACTTTTTCTCATT
The DNA here is from genome assembly GCA_003550305.1 of Glomus cerebriforme. Lineage (NCBI taxonomy): Eukaryota > Fungi > Glomeromycota > Glomeromycetes > Glomerales > Glomeraceae > Glomus > Glomus cerebriforme. Next base: position 287,970 of record QKYT01000064.1, read on the forward strand.
TATGGATATGTAGTTATTATCATTCCATTGTAGATCGCATTATTTTCTCTGCTTGTCAGGAAATATCTAAAATTTTACGTTGTAAAAAAGATATTATTCTTTCTATTGCTCAATTTTCACAATTACGCTCATTATCTTGTTGGGACTTGGTTGATTCTTCTTCTCAATTTATATTTAGTAACTTAGTGAGAGGTTTAATTCCTCAGGATTTGGTTAATTAGTTTTGAATATTTAATTGTGATTATTCTTTTATTTCTCAGATTATTTTATTAATTATACATAATATTCAAGGTAGTTTATATAATGATATATGGTTGGTTAGGTGTGATTTACTGGTAAAAAAGAAGTTAACCTTTAATATTGATAATAAGGTTAAACGTGGTGGTAAATATTTAGTGAATCCTTTGAATTTAGTTTTTTCTTTAACTCAATTTGATAATTTTTCTCATTATTTACATGTAGCTAATTCTTGGATTTTATGGTGTGATCATTCATGCTACTATGGTAATAATTAGCTGGATTTTTAAATCTTTCTTGACATATTACTTTTGATTTTTAAAGTGGGAATGCCTTTGGCCTTGTGAATTTTATTCAGTTTCCGCAGATTCTTCAAACGGTAATGGGTCAGCCCTAATTCTGGTTCTGGGGGGTAGTGATTAGTAGTTTAACCTTTATATGTATTTTAAAAATTTATTTTTTTTATGTATAATTATTTTAATAAACTTATTGCACAAGATCGCATCATTAAAAAAAAAAATAGAGGTAGTGCTTAAAAGGGCCACTCTTTCCCAAAAAATTCTGAACAAATTTTTTACGAAGCAAAAACACAACCTGAAGGCTTCGTTTACTATGATGACAGCCTTCAGGATCTTAAAAAAATGCTCCTCTTGTTATTTAACGTTTAATAAAATAGTTTAGGTTGTTTGCGTTTTATTATTTTTAAATCTACCCACAATTTTCATTTTACGACTCTTGAATAACGGCCTTTAACGATACCTCTAGAAATGCTTGGTATTCTCAGCTTGCTAGTCTTGCACAAGTTTTATCTCTTTGAAGTCAGAAAAGAGAAGTAATAGAAAGTTTTGTAGGGAAGAGACCGATTTTTCTTAACTTTGGATTCTTGTGGACGAATTGTTTGTAAAGGGTTTGGAGAGTAAAAACTTTTCTTTGGTGTGAAGTTTGATGCTTTTTCTAGTGTATTTTACTTTAGGTTTTTTGTGGTTAGATATAGTTGTTTTTCCTAATTTTATTTCTTTTTGTTTTGTTTAGTTTTTTGTTTTTATTTTTATTTCTTTGATGTAGTTTTTGGTCATTTTTTGTTAGTATTTTTTATTTTCTTTTAGGGAAATAAGAGGTACTGGAAAAAATGATCGTCTAAGGCTAGTTTGGTGTAACTTGTTATTTATTTGACCCTAAAGGAGTTGTTTGTTTATTTTAAGAGGAGTGACGTGATGATCATTAGATTTTCTGGTGATGTGTCACAGAAGGTCATATGATGCTGATCAAATATCGAAACTAATATTTTTAATAAGCTTTCTTATTGATGTATATCACAACTGAGACAATTAAGGTATCTTCTAGGGGACATAGAAGAATGCCTAAATGCTAATCGGAAGAATTCTGCTAGTTAGCCTCTTTTTTAAAATTAGTTTCAAGAAATAGAATATCGGCAGAAATTTTATATATTTAGTTTATGAGCGATCTTAATGGGACAGTTATCGTGTGTTATTATGAAATAAGGGTGCCTTTGGCCTTGTGAATTTTGTTTAAACCTCACAGATTTTTCATACGGTGACAGGTCAGTCCTTTTTCGCTAAGTAAGGGGCAGCGTTCAGTAGTTTTACTTTTATGTATTGTTTTCCTTTGGTTCGTTATATAAATTTTAATAAACTTATTGGTGCCTGATCGCATCATTAAAAAAAAAAAANAGAGGTTGTACTTATACAGGGGGTGACTATACACTGGCCTACCATAAATTACCAGATTTTTTTACTATTTATAAAATTTATATGTAAAATTCAGAATTTTATGTATATATAAAAAATTTTTTTGTACTTAATAAATTGAATTTTTTTTAAAAAAAAATTAAAATACGATATATTTAGTTTATTATGTAAAAAATTTAAACAAATACAATTAATATTTAGTATGTCTACCTTTAACCTTAATTACTGCTTTAATACGATTAGGTAAATTTAAAATTAAGTTGTGTAATGTTTCAATGCTGATTTTTCTCCATTTCTTCTATACTATGTTAATTAATTCCTGTTTAGTTTTAGGTAAAGGTTTTCTTTTTTGAACCTGATAATCCAAATAATTCCACAAGTTCTCGATTGGATTTAAATCTGGGCTTTGTATCACCTAATCTAATATTGGAATATTATGAGTTCTCATCCACCAAATACTATAATTTGATGTATGACATGAAGCTCCGTCTTGCTAGAAAATAGAATTGGGATAATTTTCAATCCATGGTATAAAGTGGTTAGCCAAAATGTTGATATAATTATCAGAATTCATGTTTCCTTCTACCACAATCAATGATCCAACCCCATGCCAACCAAAACAACCCCAAAACATTACTGAACCTCTACCAAACTTAACTGTAAGCTAAATGCAATTTTTATTGTAAGCTTTTCCAGGACTTCTTTAAACTTTTACTTGACCATCTGATTCAAAAAGAGCAAATCTTGACTCATCTGACCATATTACCTATTTTCATTTATCTTTCCAGTTTTATTTTTTTCTAGACCATCTCAATCGATTCTTTCATTGTTTTTTAGTTAAAAGAGGTTTTTTACGTGTAGAATAACTACCAAGACCCACATTATGAAAATATCTTCTAACTGTATTATTACCCAAATTTGTATTAAAACTGGAATTTATTTTCTCTGTTATATCACTAAGAGGAAAAAACTGGTCAGTATGTTGCAAAACTTGTATATCATGTTGAGTAAAAATTTTTGGATGCCCAGGACGTTTCTTGAGTACTGCAGAATCTGTTTCTTTGTATCATTTGATAGTATCACTTACTGTACTGGTTGGAATACCAAGCTGAGCAGAAATAATTTTTTGTCTGGTATCACTCAAAAAAGTACCAATAATTTGTTCACATTGAGTTACTGACAGTTTGTTTTCACACATTTAAAACTAGAAAAGAAATAAAAGAAAATATTTTTGTTATCTCTCTTATTTATATGTGCGATAGGAAGAAATCACTGATTGTGTAACTCATGATCTGATTCACGTGACAAAAATCTGGTAATTTATGATAGGCCAGTGTAGAGGGGGATGACTGTATATATATATATATATAATATATATATTACAGCTTAATTGATAAGTATGACGCACAGTTATTTTTTTTTAAAATAAACCACAGCTCATATTATGTGCACGTGATACAAAAAAAGTATATAATGAGCCTTTTTTTATTTTTTTCTTTTTCAATTTTAATTTTTTTTTTAATCAATCTTGCGAAAAGTCCCTCCTCTATGGATAGATAGAGGTTATTAGTACTTACAGAGGAAGAGCCATTGCTGCTTCCTTTGCCCATTCATAGTAACAAAAAAAGGACATATAAGATATTTTAAAAGAAAAAATTTTCTGAAACTAATCAGACAGTTTTAGCTGAATTATTTTTGAATTTGGCCAGAATTATGTTTAATATTGGCCAATATAATAATCCNGANCNGATTTTAAAGATTTTTAATAAATTTTAATAAAATTTTAATTATAATTTATAAAAAAATTATTTTTTAATATATTTATTAAATTAAATTTAAAATAAATAAAATTATAATTATATAATAACTATTTATTATAACTATTTATTATATTAAAAAAATATTAAGTGACGTTGATATAATGTGTTTAACAACTGTTGATATAGAAAAATACATATATTAACTGCATGTGTTGATAAACTCCAGTATACAGGTATTTTACAACATGTTAAACAACTGATAATGTTGTTCAACATGTTTTTTGATGTATATCAACACCTCTGATGGAATTTATAGAAATAGGCTACTAGTACCAACTTCCAGAAAATATAAAAATTAATTTTAAAAAATCTTGTTTTATAATAAGTAATAATTTGCAAAATTAAATTATATATAACTAGTTTGCTACCTGTTGCTTTGCAACAGATTTTAAATTTTACTTATAATTTTTAATTCTAGCCAGAATTATGTATATGTACATCAATTTCCTTTTTTTGAAATTTTGTATAACCTTATACTACTATTTGATACAATTTTCATAGAAAATAAAATTGCCTTTTTTGGACTTTATGTAATGTAACATGATTAGGTTACATAACTTTAAAGCATTTATTTATACTGTTAATCTAAACGTTATAGTTACATATAAAAACAATTATTATATTATAGATTTTTTTTAAATTATATATATATTTAAATTTACTTTTTATTATAGATTTTTTTTTTGAAGACAAGCTGACTAAGTAGAGTTTTATTAAATAAAATTAAGGACTTTTTATGATCCTAGACAAATGATAATAAGAAAGCTATATAGAGATAAGTCCTCATACTATAAAAGTAGAAATGCCCAATTTGTCACACTTATACTATATAAGTCCTCAGAGTAAGGTCACGTTGCAAACCTTCTTAGATAAGAAATGCTCTAAATTAACCCCCATATCTTAGTGTCAGAAACCAAAATAAAATCTTCAACCAGTTTTTCTGTATCTCCCTGTCAACTGAAATGCCCTTCATCCAGTTCATCTGAATCTCCTCTCAATCATAATGGGTCTTCAAACTAGTATTAATGAGGTTATAGAAATCAGATGCTAGTACCAATTTTTAGAACAAAGGATACCCATGACACGAACTCTAGTCTTCAAACTAGCTAGATATGTTATAAAAGCTAAACTAACTTTTATAAAAAAATTTAAAGAAGCCAGTTGCTAGTATCAACCTTCAGAAAGAAGAACCTACCTAATTATCTATCACTAAAATATAAGGAAAAACTAAACTAATTCTATCTCTATTCCTCTACCCCACCTTTACTGATACCGGTGGTAGTTTTTCATAATAGACTAATTTCTCACGGCACTGCCAGACATTTTCTCGAGAATCAAGTCGATTGCTTACCAAAGAGTAAATTTGTCTTTTGACCTTGACCGTTCAGCTTGTTCCTATTGAAGAATCTTTATCCTTGATATACCTATTGCAAAAAATAATATTCAAACAACCTGACCAAATACTTTCTAAGACCTTACATTAACGCATCCTAACGCTGTACCCATGTCTTCTACACCTTTTATACTTTTTTTTGTTTTTTTTAATACAACTAATCATGATGTCATCTTAAGGGGCAAAAATAAGGATCACCACAGTAAAATAAACAAGAAAATATATTATAACAAGAGAATTAATCATCAATAGATGATCAGCTGTCAATCAATTTTTCAGGTACCCCCTATCTCCCACCAGAAATCCAAAAGTAATGACTAGTATTAAAAAAAATTAAACCAAGGAATAAAAAATTTTTCCCTCACCAAAGAATACAGATTTTCAACTGTTTCAGTATTTGTCTTTACAAGCCAAAAAAAACTGATGTCTTATCACCTTTTTACTAATAAAAATGAAATTATAAAATTATAAAAAAGGAATTATTCACTAAGCTTATACATCAGAAAAACCTCTCCCTGCTGCGTCAAACCCATACGTCAACTCTGCAAAAAGCTGCTTAACTTCCAAAGAAACTTCATGCTAGACCACTCTTAGGTCCACTAAAAGCAGTCACAAGTTCAACCCATCCATCTTGTGCACATATAGGGTACCTTAGAATACCAAACAGCCCTCAGGTACGTATCAACTTAGAGAAAGACATAGGTGACTGAAAGTTATCATAAACCTGACTTGCGAAAAAATTTGGTGTGCTGGAAACTATAGTCTAAACTTTCTAAATCTTTCTAGTTAACTTCAGCAGCGTAGAGCAACTTTTTTTAAGACTAAAAGACCATTTTCTTAGGATAAAATGGTCAAAAAGCACAAAATTTCTTCCAAAACTTCTTCAGAGAAATAGGCGTAGGGATTAGCAGGGAGAGTTGCCCCTCTTATGATTCTTTTTCTTTTTTTATTATAGGTTTATCTATATAAAAATAAAAAATGAATTAATAATTTTTTAACTATTATAATTGAATTTAAATAATTGATTATTTTAGTATTATTATAGCAATTTATTATTATCATATTTTATTAAAAATAAGCATCCAGCAAAAATAAGCACTCTTTTAAACTTTTTAATTTTTTTTAAGAAAAAGTTATATATGTTACTAACAAAAATAATATCAAAAATAAGCACTACCCCAAACTTTTTGCACAAAATTCTACAAAAAAGAGATGCTTATTTTTAATAAAATATAATAATTCCTATATATTTTATATCATATAATTTATTTTTTTTTTTTAAGATAAGTTAATACATTCTATAAATTATGTATACATCCTCTAAGTAGAAAAATGTAACTTGTCACGTAAGATTATTGGTTTGTAAAGGTGAAAATTGTAGGCAAATTACCCTTAGCGTGGGCGGTCCTTACACTCTACCTCTAATCTTCTGACATATCATATAATTTATTAAATTTATATCATATTTATTACTATTATATAATAAATTAAATAAATTATTAACCTATTTTTAATTATTAAATTATTTAAACTATTAAAAAGATTATTAATATCATATTATTATTTCTTCTTATTATTTCTTTTTATAATTATTATTATATATTGCAGGTTATAATACTTCAGATATTTTACAAATTTTAAAAGATTAACCTTATATTACCAAGTTTATAACTCAAAATAATATGTATTTAATATTATAATTAAAAATAAAAGAACATAAATTTTCAAATGCAATTACTATTTAAATATAGTTAACTTAACTTAAACTTAATATTATTTTGATAAAGGGAAAATTTATTCCTCACTCCGGGTGAGATCAATATTCCTCATCCCGTCATATGATTATATAATGATATATAATGTTAATGATTGCATTTTAAATTTTTTCCAAAACGCGTCTTTAATATTATTACAAAAAAATTCATAACTCCATAACCATTTGAACTAGCCTCATGAAAATTAATATGCAATTATTTCCATACCTGCTGAA
>QKYT01000640.1:14281-49596 GCA_003550305.1 Glomus cerebriforme
ATTTAGTTAAACTAAATTGTTTCAAAGATTTTTAGATTTTGAATTTTTTATTATTAAAGAGAAACAATTAATTTTGAAAAAAAAATAAAATTTTGTGAATTTTGATCGATCAAAAAAATCAAAATGTTCAAATAATTCATGATCTATTTAGTTAGCAAGTATTTTTAGTATCACAGGAGAAAGTTTTGTGAAAAGTTGCTCTGAAGAAATGTTCATTCATAACTTTTTCACTGTACGTTCATGATTATGTACTGTACGTTCTTGATCATATTCTGTACATTCTTGATAATAAACTAATAATATAAAGATTAAATTAACCATTTTTTACGAAAAAGGTAATTTTTTTGGTATCCACGGCAACCCTGCATGTGGGTGATTATCAAATGCGAAATAGAGAAATTTGACAAAAATCTGGTCAAAAACAAAAAGATCAACTATGATTTTTGTCTATTATAGAAAAAATTGCCATAAAATCTGATTATGGTGTTAATATTCTGAATTACACTTATAATTACTAATGGCAAATCTGGAGGTGTTTTCCTTTGACAAATTATATTCCAAATTACCTGATTACAAGTCAAATACATTGGTTTTTTTGTTTAATCATCATAATTATATTTGATAGACATTTTATTATTTTCATAAGTTATAGAAACTCATAATTCAGATGGAATGTGGATTTGCAAAATTTTTAAATATCAATTTTAACATAAATATGGATTTATCCTATCAAAATTTACTGAAGAGATTTAAACAATTTTAATTTTCTTTGACATTTTTAGAATTTTTAATCATTTATGTCTTTATCATTTTTTTTATTGTGCATTATTAGCAATATCATTTGTAATCTAAAGTACTAATTAAAATAGTTGTTAATCCTCTCAAATCTTTCATTTTACATAAAAGCTGTAGCTTAATAAAAATCTACTGAAAAATGCATTGGTTATTAATATATCAACTAAATAACATACAGTACTTATATTGATAGGTGTAAATTATTATTGAATTGTGAATAACTTTAATTCTACTATCAGGATATCTCTGAATTTTTATGCTGTCTTTATTGACATCATTGTTACCACCATCATTGCTGTTGCTGTTGTTATTAGCATTGACATTTTCATTGTCATTAGTCTAATATTAGAAGGGGATAAATGTAATATCTTTTTTGGAAATATTTCTGAAATCAATTTTTTTAATGATATTTTTCCATAAATAATGAATTTTTAGCATTTAATGTTCAAACTTGATATCTATACATATTATAAATTAAATTCATATTAGATTTTTTCAGAAATATTAAGATTAGATTTAAAAGACCAATCAGATGTTAATGAACATAAACTATAAAATTCAATTTATTTTTAAGTCTACTGATATTGTTATTGAACTATTATTCTGTTACAATCCATAAGATATGATTTCTCTAAACCAGTTTTTCCAGAAGTAAGGAGATTATCTATATAGTTTCAGATTGCTTTGCTTATTATTTTTCTTATTTTTTTGGTTAATGCTTTATTGACAGAAGTCTGATAAAATATTAAAAAATTTAGGACATATAAATCTTGGATATGATATATTACAAATATGTTTGATAATCATTTCCTTCTTGAGAATATGAGCTGAACTATTAATAGAAAATAATAATCAATTGCGTTCATTAATGGTCATTATTGTAATTTTATTTAAGTTTAACTAGTTTATCATTATTAAGTACAAAGCTTGTTCTGAATAAGGAGTACCAATCTGAAAGATCTTTGCACTCTGTACATAATTAAATTTTTAAAAAAATTCTACCAGCATACATCTTTTCTCCTTAATGAAAAACTCACTTTTAGAGAAATTAAGTTTGTCATTGAAATAGCTAACCATAGAAAAATATATCAATATGTTGATATATACTGTAACATAACACTGACTAGTCACTACTTATTATTAAAAGCTTTTAAAAAGAATCTCAAAGTTTTTGAAATCTACTATGTCTTCTGTCAAACCATAAAATTCTTGTTATTTTTGTTATTATTTTTATTTATAATTGCACTTGTTATTATTTTATACTTTAAGCATAAAATACTGATTGTGATGCAAGTGACATGTATAACTTAAAACCTAGCATCTTACTTTTTATATTTCTTATCTTTGTAAAACAGGTGTATTCTGTGAGATGTGGTCCAGTATAAATTGGCTCTTTCCTTATTAGAAAGCCTATTTGTAATTAGATCCTCTTACAGAATACAATATAACTACTAAACATTCAGAAATACTTTAGTTAACTATAACCAAATTTGTGGTTTACACTTGGTTATTAAAAGTTATACAGAGAGTACATGCATAAAAATGCAAATTTTCTTTTGTTTTGTAAGTATTTTATTAAGTAAAATTATTTTACCAATCACTTTATACTTATAGTTTTTTGATTTATTCTTATTGAATCTTCATGCAAAAAGATTTCTTAACTCTATAACATAATTCACTGCAGGGTTTGTTAGAAACTTTTACTATTTTCTTAATGTTAAGGTAATACCTATTGTTGATTTGTATTTATAGAAGACTATTGCAGAATTTCAGTTATAAGTTGTGGTTTATAATAAGTTATAAGAATTATGAATTGTGTGTTCAATTACTTTGTTAAAGATAGAGCCTCATTGTTCAGTATAAAAAATCTGATGTAAAGTATTAGGTATCATAATATTATTTATTATTACTCTACATTATTGTAATATTTTTATTTTTAACCAGATTAAATATTTTCTTAAAGTTATTAATGGACTTAAATTCATTAATCTTAAATAGGATTTATTATATACTTTCTATTCTTTTCAGCCATTCTTTTATTATTTTCAGTTCCAGAAATGTGACCACTCTACATTTTTAAACAGGAAATTGTTGTAAGCTTTTTCTTCCAGATCTTTGGTTAATCTCACAAATTTTTAAAATATAATACTTAAAAAGTAAAATAAAAGACATTGAAGATAATAAACAGCTACTACTATTATTATATTAATCATTTAATTTGCTTTTAAAGCTGGCAATAAATTTAAGAATTTTGCTTGTTCTACTAGAATAATTGTATTTGCAATCAAGATTATTCTATAAATTCTATTATAATCCAAGTTCATTTGAATATGAATCTACACATATTTATGAATGCAATAAAGTTAAATCTATATTTCTTTATCTTTTTTTACTAACATACAGTAGATGATATGCCTTTTAATTTAACTGAATTTTATCTATAGTATTAATTAAGATCTTTAAATAAGGTTTGCTATCTTTAGCAGTGTAGTGTTGTGCTTACTAAAATATTGACAATTGAGGCAAACTTTTACTATTTGTAAATTAAATATCAAAGGATATATGAAAAATTATGAATGCATATTTTTCATATGCATATATTCTGACTTTTTCAAGTTCTAAATAATATACTTTTTATAATTGCATATTCTTTTTAAATATTGAATGATTATATTTTCAAGAAGTTATATTTAGAAAAAAATTGATTGTAAATATAAATCATATCTATATTAGGTCAAGAATAAGAAAGTTCCAAATGGAGTAGTACAATGTAAACAAATTGCTATAATAAGGCTGATTAGGATAAGAGCCTAGATCCCCCAGAAGTTACACATTATTTCACGTGAAAAATATCATGTGATAATTGTGATATCATCTATTGTTATATTGTAGTGACTCAGAGTTTGTTCTAGGGCTGAATGTTAGTTCTTTTTGAGCCAAATTGAATAGCTTAAATGGAATGATTAGTTTCTGCTCTGATCTACTCTGAATTGGTTTAGAACCAGTTCAGATTGATAAAAATGAAAAAATAATAAAAGAATAATAAGCAGAAACAAAGAGAGATGAAAAGAATTGGAGAGAAACAAAAAAATAAAAAAATAAAAGTAATGGTAGGAGACAAAAAGGAAATGAAAATAATGATAGGAAATATGAATAAAAATGGAGCATTATTAAGTAAAAAATGAAATAAAGTTAGTAAGGAAAAAATTAATGTAAAAAAAAATGAAAAAATATAGAAAACATACCTAATTGCAGAATCAGAAGATCAAAAGGACCTAAAAAAGAATAAGATATTAATGTAAAGAAATGAAAACAAGAAAAAGAAGCATACTAATACTGATTAAAGTAAATTCAGTTTCAAACTTTACCAGTTTTATCAGTTTGGTCTCCAATTGCAGAATCAGAGTTGAACTAATTACCAATTTAACCCAGCTGTCCAAAACTCCTGAATCATGATATGACTTTGGCTTTCCCTTTCCAATAGTTTACATATAATTTTTGAGCTGTTTCACTATATGGTATTTCATTTATTTTTGAATCTGTTAACATAAATATTGAATTATGACTATATGAAAGGTTTTTTTAATGAACTTAATTACCAGTTTTCTTAGGAATAATCTACACATTTTTAAATAACTTTACTGGTTTTTTTTCAATTAATGCCTTATTAACAGATTACAGATATTTAGCAAAATGTGAAAGAATTTAGGAATCATAAATATTGGATATATACTATATATTATAAATATATTTGGATCTTTTCTTTAAGAATACTTATTTTAATAATCTTCAACTAGTTTATTGATTTATTTATATAATATAAATTATAAGTTATTCTGAGAGTAAAATATCATCTTAAGATCCAATTTTTTTAATATGCAATTGAATATGCTATTGATCTTTATTAATAAATTTTATTTAAAAATCAAGACCATGCATTTTTGATTCTATTAAGTCAAATATGAATAAAAATTTAATTCTAGGCTTATACAAACACCAGCAAGGGTTGGAGGCATAATTTGAAATTGATCTCTGATGGATCGTCCATAAGCAAAATGTAAGTACTGAAATAGTTAACCTCTCATTTGATTCGGTGAGATTGCATTGTCTAGGCAATCAAGGGTTTTAATAGATTGAAGCATATGATAGTTCTGAACTGAGTAAATTTCATGAAGAGTAATGATTACTAAGCAATTCACTTTCTGTGAGTGTATAACCTTTTTAAATGTACAAATGTCTGTTTTGAGATGATTGTAACTTAGAAAAGTTGACTGTAAATTGATTTTGTAAATTTTTATGTAGTACATAATCTCTGGCATCTTTATTTGTTCCATACACCTGTTAGGGCATTTTATGCCTTATACTTTTTATTTTTTATGATTAATTGCTAAGTATTTAACATAGTTCTTATTGTTAAAAAGAAGTTTTTTTATATTCAGGTTATATTTATTTTAATACAAATGAATAAAAACTGATTCTTTATTATCAGAAGTATGTTTGTAGTGGATTCTATCACAAAAGCCTTCAACTTAGAAGTTGTGACTTTTACTTGGTTATCAAGAGTCATACTGTAAGCAAATCAGTTTTTGTTTTGATGCTTTAATCATGTTATGAACAGAATCATAATTTTTGTAGAATTTGACTAATATTATTTCATTTTTTCAAATAAGATTCCTTTTATTTCATACTTCAATCATATAAGTTTGGTCAAAAATTGTCAATAAGAATGTTATGACTTTTTTATATAGGAATGACTGATAATTCTAAGTACTATGATTAATAACCAATTAACTGTTAATAAGAATGTGTATTGCATTATTTGATTACTAATTAAACTGATTTGATATCATTATTAGAGAAATAAGTCACAGATGTTTAATGTATTATAACTTGATTAACAAATATTTTTTTCATTAACATTAAAGCATCAACTTAAACTTTGCTGCTAATATAAGATATGGCATTGAAGTAAATTAAATTAAAATAATGAATTATTATAAGTATACTATGTATATAAATTATGATTTTATATAAATTTTATATAAATTTTATTTAAATTTTAAAATTGTTAATAAAATTAAGATGAGCATGGTTATTCAGAGATATTTCTTGCAAAAAAATAATAAAATTATTGAGAAAATAAATGGTACAGAATATGGAGCAAGTATAAAAAGTAAAATAAATTACCAAAGGGTGAATTTACACAAAATCCAGAGTAAGATGATTTTTCCAACTAAATATAATGAAAAAATTTAAAGGTTTTTGGAATTGTTCTACTGTACTTAAAAACAATCATAATGGTATTCTCATTCATACACCAAATGATACATCAATCACCTACAAAGCTATACTTATTTAGCAAATAATAGCTTTATTTTGCACAAATATTATTAATGATAAAAAATCTCAAATTTTTCTTCTTTCCTTTCAAAGATGAAAATGAAAATATAAGGGAAAATTCTATTTAAGATGAGAAATTACAACGAAATATAGATATAAATCGACAATTTAGAGTTCAAATTTGTTCTTTTTATGTCTTTTGAAAGAAAACAATTACAGTATTTTCATTTAACTAAATATAATCTAAAATAAGGTAATTCGAATATTCTTACTGTAGAATTTGAAAGAATTTTAGTGTGATCAAAGTTCAATCTAAATAATGAAAAAATCGAAACATATTCGTAATCACATGTAATCACATGATTTAGCATGATTCACAAAAGATTTTTTAATAAATTACAACACTTGATATGAAAAATAAAAAATATTTATTAATCGACTTTAATATTCCTTAAATTTACAGTTTCATAAATAAATAATCATACAAAGAACCATATGTAACATTTTTTTTGCTCGTCAATTTGGGATTAGCCAATCAGATTGCTTATAAAAACCTTATCACGTGGTTAAATATGAGTAAACGAGCAAAAATATTATATTTGATAGTAAAAATAAATGATTATTAACCACCTACAACTTTATTCTAACTAGAAAATCTTCATTAAGAATTATGTAATTTCTTACCGTCAACTAAAATTAAAATGGTTGGCGTAAAGGCTCAATGTGCAGTAACAGTTGATAAAACTTCGTCATATTAAAATTATTTCATAAAAAAATATATATTCAAATAAAAAAAATATATACAGTTTAAAAAATATATATATATAAATATCAAAAGTAAAGGAAAAAAAAAATACTATTTAATTATTTAAAAATAGATACTCCTTTTAAAATCACACCTAAAATCTTTAATTAATCCAATATTTTTATAATTATTAATAAGTTTAGAATAATCATCACTTATATAAATAGGATCAGAAGTTAAAAAAGTAAGAAGAAAACCACCTTTCCAATTATCCAATAAAGATTGTAAAGAAAATAAAGAAAATTTAAAATAATCACAAAATCTAATTTCTCTTAAATTAAAAGGTTCAGAATTAATTAAAACTTTTGAAAAATTTTCACCATATAATAATTTTATATCAAAAGATTCTTCAATAGTATTAGCATCTAAAAGATCTAAAATTTTTAATTTTTTACAAAATTTAAGTAAATTTTCAAATTCAATAAAATGTTTTTTTGAAGAAGGAAAAGTGATTGATAAAAATTCAATTAAAGGACAAAATTCATAAATTGAACGTAAAAGAACAAGAGAATCATGATAAAAATTATAATTAATATCATAACTATTAATAATAATTTTTTTAATAAGACCACCACTATTTTTAATAATACAAGAAACAGTATTAATTAAAATATAATCACATAATTGTAAAATTTCAAGATTTGAATAAAAAGAAATTGTAAATTTTTCATCATAATAAGAATCAAAAATTGGATGAAAATTAAGTTTTAAAATGATTAAATTATAAAGTTCAGGAAGTATTTCAGAAGGAAAAGTATAATTAGAACCTTCACGAAAACTTGTAACGAAATGAATAAGAGTATTAGATTTTTTAGCTAAAGCCAAAAAAATATCATCATAAGTATCTTCTTCAACATAATCATCAAAATCATTTTCCCATTTAAAAAATTTTAAATTATTTTGATTTTCTATTAATTTAACAATACCATGATTAACTTTTGTATTTGTATTAAAGATGATAAGATTTTGAATAAAATGACAAATACGAGCTAAACCATAAAAATATATTGAATCAATAGAAGTATTACATTTTAATTCATAAAGAGTTTCAAAACGAATCATAGCTTCTGGAAAATAAAAGATTTGATGTTTCATTGATCTCATATCTAAATTTTTAAATTCTAAACATTTTCTCATTAAAAGTTTATAAACTTCTTCTTGTAAAAGAAATTTATTATAAGGGGAAGATGATGAAATAGAAATTATATCTTTAATCACTTTTACGTTAATACTTTTACAAAATGATAAATAATCAAATAAGAATGGCCAATATTGTAAATTTGAAGGGAATTTAACACCTTGACTTGATAAATATTCTTTAATTTCATCCGATAAATTTAAAGTAATAATATTATATAAATAATATTTATTTTGATAATTGATGTAATCATAACGCCAAGGGTTTTTCCATAAAATAGGAACCACCGTCTCACACCAAAGTCTATTAACTAATAAACATGAAAAGAGAGATTTTGAATCATCTTGTAATTCTTCAAATAATAAGAAAAGTATGTCTTTATTAAGTCTGGACATTTACAAGGATTGAAATTTGTGAATGAAAATTGTGTTTTAGGTTTAATGATCAAATAATGACGTAATACAGTTTCTAATCACTGATGAAAATGACGTAATGATATTTTTTATGTATTGACGTAATCGATCGTATTTAAATTTTTAAAAAATTTTTTTTTTTTTGCTTGTTTTAAAATTTCAAAATTTTATTTATTTTTTTTTTTTTTTTTTTTAGAAAAAGAAAAAAAGAAAAAGGTCAACGTAAACTATAAAAATTAAAACGGAATAATTTTTATTTATATATATTGTCAATCAAATATTAATTTATCCTTAATTGGTTTATGAACAAAAAGAAAAAATTATCGCCGCACCCGATATAGAGTAGTTTTTGCCAACCTACCATATGCGAAAGTATTTTTTTTTTTAAATATACTTACATTAACGTTTCAAATTTTTATCATCATTATTATCATTATTACATATTAAATTTTTAATCTTGAATTTTTTTTATTTTTTATTTTTTATTTTTTTTTTTGAAAAGATGAATTCGGTCCACAAAAAAAAAAATATTATGGAGCGCAGTAAATACTGTAAATACTGTAAATATTTTGATCAATTTTTTTTTCCCCCGCTCCAATATTTTTCCACAATTGTACAGTACTTGTCGACTATTTACATAATATGATCACATGAATCTTTACAAACATTTAAATCTTGATTTGTTCATCGATAACATCGGGAATACTCGGTACAAGAAATTATTTATGTCGTAATACTATTCTAAAAATAGTAGATTGTGATCTGTTTACATCATAAGATAACAAAATAAAATTAAACTTTTTTAATATAAATATGATGCATGTAGGCTTATTTTTGAGATTATTTTTATTTATTTATTTGTTTTTTTAGTTTTTTTACCATCCTTTTATTTTTAGCTCTAATAAATTAACTTTATTATTGATCTCTTCACGTTTTAAGAAACTAAATTTACGTGTTGATTCTATAAATAACAATATATAATTAATATGAATGTGTCAATTTGACTTTGTAAGAAAGAAATTTCTTTTTTTTACATAGAATTGAAAGAGATAATAATGTCAATCAGTATTTATAATACGATACAATAAACAAATAGATATTTTTTTTTTAACTCTCAGATCGTAAAATTCCACATATTCTTTTTCTTTTACCTTTTTTTGTTCTATTGAGTTGAATTCAATTATTAATCTTCATCATTAAAAGGATTTAATAAAAGGTAGAAAAAAAAAGAATTTTTTTTTTTTAAAAAATGAAAGGTAAAAATATACTCTTTACTCACATTTAGATAAAGATGGATACGCCCAGCGATTACAAATTTACAAGAAATATTTTGGTCAGCGGTATTTACGAATGGGATATAAATTTCCCCATTGTTTTAAACTGTACCATAATAAGAAAGAAGTTGTTAAAATAATTATAAATATCTAAAAAATTTAACCGATAAAATTTGACCTACGAAGATCCTTTCTTTTCAAGTGAAAATACATCCGTCGTCCCTTTTATTCTAAGAATTAATTCCTCCGACAGTCTTCATTTTTTCAGATTTACAAATAAATAAATATGCATTTGTTTGATTTGTTTGTATCACGAATTATATGAATAAATAATAGTCTTCTTTACGTTACTCTTTTAAAGAAATTTGGTGTTATGCAATCGCATGAAGTATTGAAGTCTTCCATCGGTTCTTTATTAGGAAATTTTAAATATTTAGTTAGAAATTAGTTATACAATAAATGAATATGAAAGAAAATTTGATCAAAGATCATTAGAACTTTTGAATTTTCCATTTTCCTAAATGTTTTTATTTACTTTTTTTTCGATAAAATTAGATAAATATTATTATTTACATTAATCAACTTTGTCGTAATCAATTATATTTACCCATAATATAAAAAAAATGAGGTTACGTCTAGCATTAAAAAAAAAAATTTATAATTAAATTTGATAGTGAAATATAAAGTCATGGAATTTCAAACCTTTCTCTGACCGTAATAAAATAAGTTATATAAATATATAATTTTTAAGAGCTTCATAACGAGTATATAAAATTCACGCCATGTTTATCCAAAAATTGATCCCTTTGCAAGGACGTAATTATTCATATATTCTTATAAAACAAAATGTTTTTACAAATATTTTCATAATCCATTTGTAAGAATGGCTCCCAATTCGATATCCATCAATTTTGTCATTATTGGCGCAACTATTTTAACAAATATAATATTAGTTAAATTATATTTCTTTGAAAAAACAATTTATTTTTGTTCACAAGAAATGGTGTAATAAAATGAATAAATTTGAGTTCATACCACTTACTTTAAATTCGAAGCAGAATTGTCAAAGATCTGGACCTCATATACAGTATAAGGAAGTTTAAAGTGAGTAGTTAAAATTATAAAGAGAAACTTATATTGCTTCCCATATCTTTGATTTTAAATATATTCCATTTAACCCACGACCATGGCGTATTACTTCTCCCGTCTATTTTTAAAAATTTGAAACATGGTTGCAACGTAAGAAATATAGAAAATCAAGAAAAAGTTCAAATTACGGTTCACATATGGGGTTGCTGAATGTATTATATCATTATTATGTTGTACATATAAATATTCTCATGCTTACAAAGAAATTTACCAGTAATAAACTAGGATTGAATTTTCGATAATCGGAAAACGAAAAAGTATGTTATCTGTTATTCAAATAATAGTCAAATATTTTTTTGTATTTTGTTGTCGCAAGTTTTCGTTATTGAATTACAATTGTTCATAAAACTCGCTAAGCCCAAGTATTATATTTATACCTAAAACAAAGTTTTTGGTCTTATGATGTCGCAATGCAATGCAGTTTATGCTTACTGTGCCGATTATACCCGAAAATGGGGAATGATTTAACTTCTTCAAATATTTCTTTTTTAAGATAAATATCAAAAATCATGGGACTCATTAACGCCAATTGGCTTTAACTTAAGTAAATATAATAAATTCAGATTTTTTGACTGCGGTAATTACTGTATTGTCAAAAATAAGACAAAAATTGTTAGAAATAGTGATTAACGATCACCTAAGTGCTGATCACTTTTCCTAAAATTAGAAACCGGTTTTGAGCTGGCCATCTACAATAAAAAAGATGATTTTGATAATCGATTTAATCAATTCTTAATAATTATTAAAATGATGGGACCCGCTAGAACAAAATTCTATTATTACAACTTTTAAAAACTTGATTTTTTTTTAAAAAAAATAATTTCAACTCGTGAATTTGTTGATTTTGTGGTTTTGTGGCTATTGTTTTGCACAGCAATTCGGCTTTGATGTTTGTGGCAAAATTTTCAGAACTCTGAAAAATACTTAAAAAGGTCTTATGCAGCCTTGTACCATGTAAACAATGTAGAAGCTAATAGTAAATGTGACTTATATTGTATACTTTCAGGATCTTCATTCCCGGTGCCATTTAATTAAAAAAAAATGAGTTGCTAAAAACATTTAAATATAATAAGTTCTAAAATTGTTGTTCCAACTATTCCTCCTCCTCCTTTTTTTTCTCGATATCAAATTACTCATAAATTAAATTATCATATTTTATAAAGATCTATGCTTTGATCTTTTCTATTATTCATGAAACCTGTCAAATTTTATTATAATAAAATTATATATGTAGGCAAGTACATCAGATTCTATGCCAAACTAGCTACCATCTATCCCTGCAAATTTACTTTTAATGACATTCCAGAAGTTTTTTTCATAAATCTTCTCTTCCTAAATGTTTCTTAATTTTCTAAAATCTTCCGGATTTAAAAATTATTCAGAAATAATTGAAAGTCTCAATCCTATTAACCCTGCTTCTCAAGACCATAAACTGAAAATACTTTTTATGGAAAAATTCCTGTTCTTCAATCTATTTACATCTTAAGCACCTCACAAGTGTATGATCCTTCATTTATCAAATTCCCCATAATAATGCACAAATTACAGCTGTAATCTCACAGAAATATTGGTCCAACCAAGAGAAGCAGCAATTCGTATACCTCAAAAATTGAGATATATCAACCCATTCTTAATTATGAATGAAATAAAAGAATGACAAGTACAGTATCTTACTTTCATGAAAACACGTTAGAACTCAATATTCTATATGCTGAAATACCTCAAAGAACTCAAGCCAGCATTAGTACTGCTTTGGTTCAGAGCTGAACAAAATTAATTTTTTTTTTGATTTTAAATTTCTACTTGGTGGAAACTTTAGTCTTCTTGGTAAACTATCCAAGTTCTGATTCCTTCTGATCGCAAATGGATTTGCTGATTTTGGGGAGGAGAGGGAAGAAGGGGAAGATGAAATAGTTGATGTACGGAAGCGAACATCAAAGTCAATCGTTTTAGCATCAACTTGAATGTGAAATATTTTAGATTATTAGTCAAAAGTTAAATAGAATTGAACTTTGGAGTATATTATTTATTATGATCAAGATATGATATTTATAAAAGTGGTTTCTATGAATTAATTCCCTTAATTTCTAATCAGTCCCTTTAACTTAGGTATTGCAGCTTTTTTTAAAAAAAACACCAAAATTTTTATTTTTGAGAATATATACTTGTGCTTTATATTAAATCATGGTTCACATTTTTATGTATATTTTTCATGATCCAATCAGTACCAAATGCCACATTTATAGTTGGCATATTATAGATCAACAATTATTAAGTTAAATAGATATATAAACAAAATCATATAATATTGTTAGTTTTTGAAGAAAATGGAACTTCAGTTGATGGAATAAATGAATTAATTGATGACCTTGAATTACATTATATAATAATAATTGCAATTGCTACAGATTTTTTTGGATTTTTTTTTTGCAAGATAAATTTTGTAATTATGCATTAGTAGTACTTAATCAAAATGATGGATTAGATATCATGATTTCAAAAGTTCATATGGCAGTTATTGAAAAGGAACTACCTAAAAATGAAAAAAATTATATTATTATTTACCTCAAATGCCATCTGGCAAAAAGTCACCATAATTTTTGACAACAAGGAAAACCCTGTATTTGCCAAGACTGAATAAACAAGAAAAGTTACTGAACTTTCAAAACTCTATAATAAATTCAAATCAGCACAGCACAAATGTTCTATCACCTCATATGTTGATGCCATGAAGAAAGAGCATCATTTAAATTCTAATCACAATGACTCCAAACCAAACTTGCAAGGCTACTGAAGCTTCAATTTTGAATTATTTAAATTCTTGTAAAATTTATTTCAATAAAATCCTTTTGTGACACATCATTTTGCAGTCATATTGAGAAAATGTTTTGAAATTGACAATTATATTAGACAACGATATAACACATTTAATATGGTTTCATACTGCCTTTGATGTCAACCCTGGCAACTCTCTTAAGAAACTGATCACTTACACCTTGCTCACACTGCCTGACCTTCCTACTTCTTTTGACATTAAAGCTGAAAACTTCTATGACATTTGAGCTTAAAATATTTGATTGGTGTGGTAGTAGTAATAGTAAAAATGAAGCTAAAAAATTAGTTCAAGAGTTGTACAATGATGCAAAAAAAGACCTATCGCCTAGAAATAGTATTAATAGCATTATTTCTTCTGATTCCCAGATCTCACTTTTCAAATCACCCAAACCCTATGCTCACGTGACTTTTCCTATGGACTTAGCTATGAAACTCTTCTTCAAATTTAATAACCGCCCTTGAGTCTGGTACTCTGCTTCTGAGGCTAAAGATATTTGCCCTTGCTGTGGCTTTAAACATGATAAAACTGACACATGTATTAGATAGATTTATTTAATATGATTTACATTCATTCCAAAAGGTTCTTATTTCAGAATCAAAAGTAACTTCAATTAAATATTATCAGCTGTATATATGAAAGATCAAAAACACAGCAACTCATCTGCAATATCAACTATCATCTTTTGGATTTCTTGCAAAATAATGATTTATTATACAATTTTAGAATTTTTATTGAATATAATATTTTCAGTATTTATAAAATATGTATAGAATCACCAATTGTAAAAAAAACAATAAGCTTTCTATTAAAAATAATATTATCAAAATCTTCAGTATTTACTGCATAGAAGAAACTAATATATATAATGTAAAAATTATGCTAATTTCTAAAAATATGCATAGAATATTAAAATATAAAAATCAAAAGGCATATGTAAAACTTTAAAATTTGTTTCATTTTACAATATCTGTTTTATCACCATGACACTTCACTTTGACTGCTCTTATTATCTCAGAAGAAGATAATTATGATTAAGCTAGAAAAATGTAATTCAATATCCTTTATTCACAAGACATTCACTATGGATTAAATATTCCTAATATTGGAAAAACTATACTATTGTAATTGATATTATTATTCTACTATCAATTATTATATGAAATTAAAATTTATTAATTAAATCACCAGATTGGGCCTTGAAGATAACTTTGAAGATATATTAGGCTTTTGAAATTCCTAAGATAGTACACAAAACTTACATTCGACGAAACCTTTCTGAGCAAGAAGGGAACAAATGTGAAGATTATAAAAAGAAAAGAAAAAACCTTTAAAAATAAATTATAAAATAATTACCTTTTTGAAATCATTACTATTAGAGCAATAGGGACATTATGAGCGAGAGTTGCAATGACAAGCAATGGAACAAGTTAAAAAGGAAAATTTGAAAGAAGGAGGTGATTGTATTCTCCAAAACTATGTGGAAGTACTTAATGGAATGATACAAAATAATGAAAGCATAATTTATACTATGTGGTTAAACACAAATATAAGAATTGTAATATTGCAGAAGTATACATGTTTTTATGATGTCATTGATATTGCTAACAACAAAGATTTCTTAAATACACATAAGGAACAGTATTTCCATTCAATATTACTATTATCATGTCTGTTTGTTTAATTAACAAACATATATACTTTATTTATCAACTAGCTTGGGAAGATGACTTCGAGAGATTTAATAAAGAAGATATCATTTGAATATATTTCCACACACAATATCCTCCAAGGCATAGATCAAGAAGAAATAATTTTTCTGCTCTTATGGATCATTTACTACGATTCTATGCTTATTGACGAGTTCAATAAATTGCATATTCAAAACAAAGATGTCTGTGGGAAGCTTATACACGCCATTGGAGGGTCAATGTGTGGACCGCCTTCAAACATATTTTTCATCCCTATTCTAGCTGAAAAACGATTGAAGGACCTTTAAATGATTATATTTCAGGTTCTATGCACCAACCACTTCACCAAAATACTGGACTTATATTATATATATATTATGATCAATAAATTCAATAAAAATTCAAGAAAGATCTTCTGTTATTGAAACAGAGATAGAAAAAAAGTAAAATTAAGATCATTAACTGAAAAGTCTACTTTTAATTTAAAAAACAAATTTATTTTTTATAGTGACTAATAAATAATAAAAATAAATAAATTAGATTGTAGCATCCAATATATGTGTTCTAAATCTTGATGAAGAAGATCTTCCTAGATTTTTATTAGTTGTATTATTAGGTATTGCTTCTAATATTTCATAAATTGGTGATAATAAAATCACTTTAGATTTGAATTCTAGAGAATATATTAATAGCCAAAATAATAATTCTCTCTTTTGAATTATACTATTTTCCAGAAGATTACCAATTTCAAGTAAAGTTTCATGTGGTTCTTCTTTATATACAACAAGATACTTACCAATAATAGAAGACAGACAATTTATTAAATAAGTTAGTGTAAAACTTAAAAATACTACAATAAGATAATGAAAATTTATGCAGTGATTACAAGTTTTTTTGTGTTGTTTAGTGATAAAATATTTAATATTCCCATTAACAACACAATATCAATGGAGAAAGCATAAATCATGAACCCAAGCATTAAATGCCAAATATTAGTGAACTCCATATATCTTGTGCAGCTAATGAATGAGATTTATAAATATATTTCACCCATATCATCATAGTTAGAATGCTAGATTACGGACAAGTTTCCTTAGACTGTTATAGTCATGTCTTTAGATATGATTATAGAACCAGTTTATTGTGATCATACCAAAAACAAGCTCGACATTGCCCCAGCTTCTTTAACTCAGGAGCTACGACAGCATAAAGTTGCTGCTGCTTCCGTTTCTACTCTGTCCGCAGAGGAAAAAGCGGACGTTGAACTTTACTGCTGGGACCGTCTTATCGAATACAACCTTCGGTTGCTTCGCTCGCACATAACTAAGCAAGTGCAAGCAGCAAAAAAAAAAATGGTCGAAGGAAATGGTTAATCACAAATTGGTTTTGAGACATAATCATGACCTTTTAATTTCTTTAATTTTTTAGCCAAATTTGCAAAAGGAGTTAGAAATCTTTCTCATTCCCTCATGTATTTTTACATAATGTTCTTATTCTAAAAATTCCAAAATGGACTAAAATGTGGTTGTCTAAGATATCTTTTTTTTTTCATTAAAAAATTTTAATAAAAATTAACATACTTTTCATCTATTGTTTTTCTATCTCCTCACATACTTTTCCTTCTATCTTGTAAAAAAAAATGATTTTTTTTTTTTCAAAATGCAAAAAAAAAGGTTAAAAACAAAAAAATATTTTACCACAAAACAAAGAAGAAAGTTGAACAGAATAATATATTTTTTTTTTGATAATAAAATAGATTGAGAAAAGAAATGTATCATTATAGAATCTTTAACAGTTTTAAAATAAAGAGTGAGATTTTTGCTCTCTATTTATATATAAAAATATAGTTTATAAAAAAACTGTCAATATTAATAAATTTATATTTTTTACAATGAAAATGAATAAAAAAATTTTTTTTTAATTATTTTATTTTTTACAACAGAAGGTTGTTTGTTTCATTCACCCTTATTCAGTCGCAGTGTTACATAATTAAATATTTTTTAATTTTTTTTTTTTAGAAATAAAGCCACAAGGACCGCACTTCAAGAAAGAAGTACAATTACATGTAATCTATTAGATCTGATCCAAAATCTATTAATCAATAAGCAATTTGAGATATTTATGAACTGAAACAAAGTAACAAATAAAAAATAGAGGTTTGTTATAATAATACTATACAAGACAATTTGTGAATTTTAAAAGCAACATAATTTGTTTTTTAATAAAGAATTCACGTATTATGTATCTACTTTTATATTAGTTCACTTTTTTTGTGAAATTTGCATATTTTTCGATCTAAAAATATTCAATTTAAATAAAAAAATATATTTACGTAAGTAAGGAATTATATACTGTACTTATATTAATTATATAAATATCCAATTATTCTATATTATCCCAATTTATTGCAATTTATATTTTATTATAAGAATATTAAACTAAAAGTTCGACTACTTACTGACTATAAAGATTTTTACTTCTCTTATGTTCCATTATTTACTATGTATCAGAAAATACAATCACCACAAAAAAAACTTTTTGATAGAACTTTTGAGCTTATTTGCGATGCTGTGGTTTGATAATTATTAAGTTTACAAGGTTAAATGAGTGTTAAACATGATTTTGAGAGCTGAAAAAGAAATAATTAGAGATAAAAAATTTATTATTTTTTTTTTAATTTTTCGTCTTACAAAGATCTATAAAATAAGAATCGAAAAAAATTTTTTATGATCTGTGATAGCCAAAATTTGAAAATTTCAGTCGCACAGTATTACAATGCGTGACAAAAGTAATCAGAATCACATTTTTATTAATTGCACTTCGAAAATTAATTAAAAATACATGAAAATTTAAATATATATGCTTTATTGTCTTGCAAAAAAGTTTGTCTAAGCTTATTTAATAGCTTATCTTATTACTATCACCCTCAATTACCTGTTTTAGCCGTGATGGCATACTATGAATTAAATTAATAAAAATTTCATCTTCGATTCCTTCCCACTCCCTTTGAATAATATCAAGAAAAACATCTATAGTAATTGATTTTTTTTTGCCAACAGCTTGTTAACATGTTTTTCTACACGTCTCTTCAAAATTGACCATAAATTCTCTATAGAATTGAGGTCCGGGCTGTTTGATAGCCAGTTTAACAACTTTGGACAACGTTCTGAAAGAAGTTTTTTAGTATCCCTAGCTGTATGCTTTGGGTCGTTGTCCTGTTGGAATACCCAGCGTCTTCCCATGATAGAATTTGCATTGTCAAAAAGATTCTCATTAAGAATTTCACAATAAAATGCGCCATCCATTATTCCAGTAAAAAGAACAAACCCAATTCAACCCTTTGCTGAAAAAGCACCCCATACATGAACTTTGTATGGATGTTTGAATATGGGTTTTTGTGGAGGTTGTGTGCCAGCTTTATAAAATACTTTTTGAGTATTTTGGAACATCTGAATTGTCATTTCATCAGAAAAAATGACTTGGTTCCAGTTTTGTCTTTGATACTTTATTGCAAATTCTATACGACGTTGTTTATGCAAAGTTGTGAGTAAGGGTATCAATTTAGGAATTGTACTAAGATAATTAAGCCTGTGAAGCTCCCTAAGTACAGTTCTTTTGTGTATNTTAAGGTTGGTATGTTTGTCATTCAAAATATTTGCAAGTTCAGCACATGTAGAATATTTGTTTACTGAAACAAGCTTTCCAAGATGACAGCGTTTTTTAGGAGAAAGTCTTTTTGGCCTTCCTGACCGAGATAAAGGTTCTAAAGGAATACCTTTTTTGAGTTTTTTGATATAGTCGTATAGTGTGGTGGCGGTTAAAGAATGTAAAGTTTTAGCATCGTGGGTACCATTTTGCCATAAAGTGGTCGACGTTATGCAAAAGTATCATAGACCATATTGAACTGGGGATGAAATTACGTAGCATAGTCATAACATAAATAAATAATGATCGACATAATATAAAAATAGCCACAGTGTAACCATATAAAATTATTTGCCGATCACGTGCATATTGCGGGAATTATTAAATCACTTTTGTCGGCACTGTATATGATCGTCATTGTAGCGATCCGCGTCATCATAAAATCAAACACAGTCTAATTTCGGAACTGAACCATTTTTTTAATATATAGTATATCAGTTTTATTAAGTTTGTTATATAGGCCTCGATTAAAAAATATCACATTTTAAATTAATTAGTATGAAAATATTTAAAAAGACATTTAAAAAGAAAAAGACAGCTGTTTTAAAAATATCAGATTATGATTTGGATAGAGATGAAAGAACTGTTTCAGATTATTATTTGGATAGTGATGAAAGAGCTGTTTTAGATTATGAAGTGGATAGAGATGAAGGAGCTGATTCAGATTATATATATGAACAAATTAAATCAATTCTTGAAGGTAAAAAGACTGATAAAGAAGAACGTAAACATATTGAAAAATGCAAAGAATGTTTTCAAGCAAATACAAATTATGAAGGATGTCATCTTTGTAATTTGAAACACTTTCAACAAGAATTTGATAAGTGGACTAGTGGAAATAAAAATATTGATGAATTAATACAAACTAATCAACTTTCACATAGAAGACTATCTCAGTTATTAGAATGGATTCCATATGATAAATTTAATGATATTAAATATATAACCGAAGGAGGCTTTGCTAAAGTATATTCAGCCACTCGGATAGATGGAAATATTAAAAAATGGAAAGAATCTAATAGTTGGGAAAGATCCAAACCATTTAAAGTTGCTTTGAAAGTATTCAATAATTCATCAGATAATATAAGTGAAGATTTTATAAATGAGGTTTGTAAAATAAATAAATATCAATGAAATTCAAGTTATTTTTATATTTTTATAATCATTTATTTTTTATTAAAAATTATAGATAAAATTTTTCAAACGTCTAAGTACTAGTTATTATCCTATAGTAAAATGTTATGGAATTACTAAGGAGCCTAATACACAGAGTTATGCACTAGTATTAGGATTTTATGAAAATGGTAGTTTACGTTCTTATCTTGATCAAAATTTTAGTTCATTAACTTGGGATCAAAAATTGAGTATTATATGTCGTATCATTTATGGACTTTATAAAATTCATGGAGATAATTTTATTCATAAAGATCTTCACTTGGGTAATGGTTTGACATCCGAGAATATGGGTACAGTTATTAGTGATTTTGGATTTTGTAAACCAGCAGATGAAAAATCATCTAAAAAGATTTATGGAGTAATGCCATACATGGCACCTGAAATATTACGTGGAAAAAAATACACAGAGAAATCTGATGTATATTCATTTGGTATTATTATGAATGAAATAATTTCTATAATTCCGCCATTTAATGATGAACCACATGATCATTATCTTGCATTGGATATTTGTCGTGGTAAACGTCCGAAAATAAGAGATGAAACACCAGACTTTCTAAAAAAATTAATTCAAAAATGTTGGGATGCAATTCCAGAAAATCGTCCAACTTCTGAAGAAGTTTATAGAGAAATAGATAATGTTTATAATAAGTTTTTAATACAACTTGAAGAATTACCAGAATTAACATATAATATTATGCCAAATACAAAATCAACAACAAAAACGCAATTATATGAAACACATACTCAAGCAATTTACACAAGTCGGCTTCTCAATTTATCAAATTTACCTGAACCTGTAAATTGTTTAAATCAAGAAGGATTTATATCTTCAAGAAATACAGCAGGTAAATTATTTATAATTATTTTTATTTTTATTTTATTTCATTAAAATTAAAAATCATTAAAATTATTTTTTAATTATAAAAGAAGTCAATGCTTATACCTCCGAATGTTTTGATTGTATTATTACTAATTAGAAAAGATTAAATTATTTAGATTAATTGATTGTTTGATATTTAGATATTAATGATGAAAAGTAAATTAAAGCAAACAATGCTATTGAATTAATCTGATTTTATTTTATATTTATTACAGTACTTAAAAAATATTTCAAATTTAATAGAATAACTAAAATCAAACAAAATAAACACGTTTTACTCTAAATAGATTTAATTATTGCTGACTTTCCTAGTTTATTTATTAAAAATAATTTATTAATTTATTTTGTTTTATTATAATTTAGACATTAAATTCATAATGGGAGGTTCAACAAATAATTCATCAGATTTCCAATAAAAATGAAGCTTCTGAACTTTGAAATTTAATAATTAATCTTATAAATGATATGTGAGTTAAGATTCTCATAATTAAGTTTATGATTTTTATTCATTTTATTCAAATAAATTTTTCGATCGGCCAGATAATTTTCTGCGTTACTCTCTTAATATTCGGCTGATCATTTTTTACAATAGGACACTCGGCAATTTTGCTGCCGAGTACGCGGCGGCAAAATTGCCGAGTGTTCCGTGGTCTATGAAATTAGTTGTTCAAAAGTTTAAAGTTTAAAAACTTGTTTATTATATACAGTATAATAAATTTGATGACAGTGTAACAGAAGGTGTTGATGCTTTTAAGAATATTGCTAATAATCTATTTTTTTTTTCTCAAGAACCAAAAAAAAAAAATTATTAATTTTTCAAATCTTAAGATCGCATTAGATCCGGCCGAAAATGAAAAAAAAAATTTTATTTACTCTCGTTTATTTAGTTTTATTCAGGTAATCATTTTTACAATACACGTTCGTAATTGTGAAAACACAATTACACAAGTAAGCATTTTATTGACTGTATTGTTGATTTTTAATCAAAAATAAATCATCGTTTATATTAATAATCAAAAAGAAAAAAAATTGATGTATAGCGCTAATATAGAATAAAGATATAATAAAAATTATTACATAGAGTATAAAAAGACAAACATAAAATTAATTGATAGACAAATTTGTTATTTAGATTACCACTATTGACGATTTGACATATGTTCATTGTTTCAGCCTCAATCGAAATTAGTAACGTATCACAAGTTCTAAATATAAAATCTTATAGAAATCCATAATTAGGAAAAAACAGTCGTCTCTAACTATACATATTGGCGATCAGCCGTCATGTTTTTTCCTTATTATAATAAAATTGTATTCAAACAATATTATTCGCTTATTTTATTTTGCATAATTATTTACATCACATATTCAAGGGATGTTTAGAAATAAAATTAACTTAATCTAGATTCCTCAATAAAAAATAATTCGTTCTAATAACCTATTTAAGATTATGTGCTACCGCAGCCATTATCGTTACCGTAACTAGAATTGTGCGACCACCTTGTTTATCTTGCTTGCATATTTAAAATGAATAATCATCAAAAATAAAAAAATTCAATATTTTTTTTAGGTAAATGTCTTTTAAAAGTAAAATCAACTCGAATTATCCCGAAATTAAAGTTGTAGAAAATGGTGAAGAAGAAAAATATAACTAAAGATACAATCAACTTATTAAAGAGTAAAGACTTGAATGAATTTATAAGTTATGGATATGATGATGAAACTGTTAAAAACGAAGATTATCAAATTGCAATTTGTCAAGATGGAAGATTTGCCGTTACATTCGATACAGGTAAAAATAAATTAAATATTTCATATATAATTTCTACAACCTTTTAATATTTGTAATGATAAATAATTTTTTTTTTTTTTAAATTTAGAAAATCTTCGTATTAAAGTATTGAAAAATACTGATCATCGTCCACCAAAATTGGATAAGAGAAAGGTCAATCCCACTCATCATAATAAATTCGACGAATCTAGTAATATCAATAAAACGATCGCATATTTTAAAATAGATGATGGCTTTAATATTAATAAGTTTTATCATACTTCATTTGATGAATCTCAAGAATCAATACTCAATATCAATAACAAAAGTAATGACTTTTTGAGTGTTGATGTAATAGTTGACAACATTGATGATTCATTAGACAGTAAAGTAATAACGATAGAAAAAAAAGAAAGCACTTTAAAAAAGCATAAAGAGAACGATACGTTTAAATGGTCTTTCAATATATCAAATATATACGAGAGTGATAATGAATATTTTATTCTTGTTGCTATATCTCGTATAGATGTTAATAAGGATATGAAAGGAACAAAAAATATTAATAAAGATGATTATAAAAGTTATCTTAATAAAAAGAAATTCACGCCCGTTAATAAGCCAGACAAAACAAAATCTGCAAGTAAAAAATCGGACGATGATATACCCAAAGTAAATAATGAAACTACGAAAGGAATTGCCATTTATCGACTTAAACTAAAAAATGAGAATAACGACGAAGAGAAGAAAGATTTTATTCTTGTCGATGTGACTTGTTTTCGTTCTAATAGAATTTCAGGAATATGTAAATTCATAGAATTTTTGGATGATGATGAATCAGGTGTTTTATCCAAAAATAACGATAATGTTGAACAACAAAGAAAACAACAAAGGAGATTCATAATTTTAAATTTTCGTGGGATTTATAATTTTGAATTTAATGATCATTTTGATTTTTTTAATTTAAATGAGAAATTTGATTATCCAATAAAAATCAGACGTGAATTAAATAATTGGTATACTAATGCAGATGATGATTGTATGGAAAGACTTCTCTCGTGTATTTATTATAATTATTTCTTAGTTACACAATACCAAAATGACGTGCGATTACTTGAAGGTAAAAAAAAATTATTTATTTTTATTTAAATCGTAATTATCTATTACTTATCATTGATACAATCTACTTTTTAGTTTATAATCTGGAAAAAATGGAATTAAAAACTACTGCAAAACAAGTCGAAAATAAGGATATATTCGTACATAATTATAACATCTTTTCAGTTAGTAAATTACAATTTTGTTTTACTCAAGGAATTAATTACATATGGTAAAAATGAATTTTCTGTTAGTCAATCATTTTTGAGTAACGTAATAAATTTATCTAATTTCACATTTTTTTTTTTTAGGTTGTACGATATGGAAAATGGTTTACAAGTTGCATCAAAAAAATTTGATGAAATAGAAAGAATATATTTATTGGAATTCATTGATCATGATAAGAAATTACTTATTGTAGGGCAAGGTCCGGAAGAAAAGGAAAAAGGACTGAAGTTTGTAATTTGGGATCTATATAATACTGACAAAGTTGAGTCAATAATGATACCTATTAAAAATTCTGACACTTATTTGGCTAAAACTTCAGGAAATATTTTACAAGTTGATAATAAAGGAAAGGTTACGTCAATTCTTAAAAGAATCGAAAAGGAATCATTGAAAAAGAAAGAAGCTAAAAAGGAGTTAGAACCAGCAATTTCGGATATAAAGAAATTTAAAGGTATAAAACCGAATGGAGATCCAGATGAAAGTCATAATATACATTTTGATAAAAATATGGTTCAAAATTTTGAACCAATAACTATTGAGATGGAACCGTGGGTATTAGGCGATTACGAAAGAAATTCTTATTGCCTTTATCAAAATAAAAATGGAACAGAAATAGAAACTTTACAACTTATGGTTGGCAGATCTACTATCCAAATTTGGCACCAAGTAAATGATGAAAACAAACCGAAAGAATATCTTCCTAACAAAGGGAAACCATTTCTTGAATATATATGGACAAATCGTATTCCGGTAAATCAAGAAAAAGACGAGACAAGATTATTGATTGAAGTGTTTAAGTATGGATTAAATGATGATAAATTAAATGACTTTTATTTGGAACTTTATTGGTGTGAAGGAGAAGAGGATGAAAATGAGAAAAAGTATAAAAAAAAAGTAATTAAACGGAACAAAATTACCGAAAAATTTCGTGCAGTAAGACATGCTGTCAGAGCATTAGAACATCTTAATAAGCGTTTAAAGAATAAACATCTAGTAGATAGTTACAATCGAGTACGTAAAGTAAGTTGACTAAAATTAAAATTAAAAATTTTATTGTTTTATAATAAAGTAATTTATTCTTTTTTTTTAATTAAGTATGAGGAAATGCTTGTTTATATTAAGCATATGGTTTGGAGATTTGCTAAAAATGATCCAGAAAATTTTAAGTTGTTGAATTTTCGATATAATTTTATGAAAAGTTTGATACTTGGTGACTGTGATCATTTAATAAAATTTATTTTATTTGGAGATGAAGGAAACATTGAAATCAATAATATTAGTGAAAAAAAAGATAAAGGAAAAAGGAAAAAGGAAAAAGAGGAGAAAAGTCAAAAGCTTGAAATCAAACATATACCGAGAACTATATTATGGCCAGGAGAAAAATTTTTAAAAGACGATGACCTTGACTTTGAAAGAAAAGAAAATGAGTTAGAAGATAATGAAAAAATAAAACCAGAAAATAATATGGAATTAGCAATTTATCATTGCAAGGGTAAATCTCAATTATTAATTTATCAACCTTATTTTGAAGTATTATGTTAAAATAATTTTATTATTTTAGGTCGTGAACTTAAGGATACAATTATTGTTGCTTATCTTTTGGAATATTATTCTACACATGCAACGGATTGCGCGGATTGGATGAGTTCTGTTTCTAAGGCACTTCCTTTGCTATTTAAATATAATTATGGTTTGTTTTTTTAATTTTATCTTTTATGCAGAGAGTTTGCGATATTTATAATTTTTTTTATATAAATAGATGATTATGCTAGAAAGCTATTTGTCAAAGAATGTTTCGCAGAACAGGACCATTTCTCAGCTCAAGATCCTAATGATATTATTCCGATAGAATATCAATCAAGACGTAATCATAACATCAAGTTTAGAGCTTTTAGGCCTATAATAAAACTGAAGTCAGATAAAGATGAGTGGTATTATAGGATTTGGAATCCATTTAAACTCTTCAAAAATAATATATATAAATTCTTTGAAAATTTTGATAATGATCTTGGAAAATCTCCATTAGCTTTACGAGTGGTTCCTCTTCCT
Organism: Glomus cerebriforme; assembly: GCA_003550305.1. Classification (NCBI taxonomy): domain Eukaryota; kingdom Fungi; phylum Glomeromycota; class Glomeromycetes; order Glomerales; family Glomeraceae; genus Glomus; species Glomus cerebriforme. The sequence goes on from QKYT01000640.1 coordinate 40,627, forward strand.
GGTTTTACTCTAAACAGTATTCCAAAGGAAAAAGTAGAATATGATTTTAAAAAATTTTTATTAAATATTTTTTGGTTTATATTTATACCACGATGGTACAAAATTGGTCGATATGAAAAATATAAGTTAAGCCCCTTTTCTAATGTAATACGTTATGAGAATAATGATGATATTTATGACAATCCAGCAACCGAAGCGGTTATTGATTTTCGTTGGCAAAAAGCAAGAAATTTTTTTTTCTTTCTCTTCCTTCGATTTTTTGTTTTCGCAGTTTGTTTTGGATTAGTTAGCTGGGCATATTTAGATCATAGTACTATTATAAATTCAAATTTTTTATTTGTATTAATTGTTATTTTCTATTATTTGGCGTTTTATCAAGTAATTACTGAAGTATTACAGTTTCATTATCAGGGACCTAAAAAATATTTTGGTGACATATTTAATAGTTTTGATATAATTTCCATTATACTTTCTGTGACAGTAATGTCAATATTATTGAAAAAATTTCGATTTTCTGATGGATTTGGAAGCGTTAATGCAGTTGATACTGGATTAATAGCGGGAATATCATTCTCAATTTTTATACTTTGGATTGAATTGGTATGCTTTATTTACTAATTATCTTTTTATTATTTTTTATAATAAATTACTTAATCAATTCTTTATAAATTTAGATTTTTTACCTCCGCTTATTATCAAGTAAAATTTATTATTTATAACAAGTTATTATTAAGAAAAACACATAAAAATTTATTAATTAAACCTTTTTTTTTTTTACCTGACAGATATTGGCATTTATATCTATTATGTTGTAATTATCTTCAAAACCATATTTCCGTTCTTTATATTCATGTTAATTATAATACTTGCATTTGATTGCACACACAATGTATATAAAAACTTTCTTTCTATATTTATTTCTTCATTTTGAACTACTTCAATTTTAATAATTTATTTATTTATTTATTTAGGTACGTTCTGCTCAGAGATCCAGAGAATATTAGAACCAAAGATACTACATTTAGTGGAACTGCTACAAATAATTCAACAAATGAGACACTTAATATTGAACTTAAATCCGACTTTGATCCTAGGTCTAATGATAATCCATTTTCATTTTTCCCCTCAGCAATAGAAGCAGCTTATTTTTGGCTTAGTGGCGATTGGACCCCAAAAGATGTATTTGATTTTTGGGCTATTGATATATTTACCTTGATTGCTAGCATTTTTCTTGTAATTGTTTTATTAAATATGTTGATTGCATTTATGGGGTAAGTTTTCATCAATTTTGTAAATATATATCTATTATCATTTTACTTATTAATTTATTTTTTTTTAGTGGTGTATATGAAAGAGCAGAAACTAAAGGTAGACAAACTTTATTAAGATATCGAGCAAATCACATAGCAGATTATGAAGCNTTACATNATATTCATTTTTGGAATATTGAACCTGAACCAAAATATATTTATTATTTTGGTCAATCTAAAAATTTTGAAGAATGGTTTAAAAGTAGAAAACATGATCAAGGTGCTATTTATAAAGATTTTGAAGAAAAATCTACATTTACNAAACGCATTTTTAAAGAATCTGATTATGATAATATTTCAATTTGGAAATATGATATTAATGTTGAAGAAGAAATTGAAAAAATTAAGATTATGAAAAATGATATGAATATTAATATCGAATATTTAATTAAAAGACTTAATGATCAAAAGAATGAAAAAAATAAGGTTGATATTGATAAGAAAATTGAAGAAATTAAAGAATTTTATGATCAAAATAATATGATATGATTTTTTTTATTATTGAACGAAAACTTTATGAATCAAAAATTTTTAAAGTTCTTTATATTTTTCTTTGTAGTTTGTAATTTTTTTTTTATTTCTTTAATAAATTTAATTTGATTTTTTCGTGATATAATATTAAGTACTTGTCTTCCTATAAATTATATTTAATACGTTTCCGCCTGAAATTTTCATATATTTTTACGCTCATTCTGCGCTTATCATGTGACTTTAAGATCATTATTTCTTGTGGCACAATGATGTAGTAACTTTAAAGCTAGAGGAAGTTTTGCGCGGCGATCATTTCGCCGCCAGTCATGTTTCATTTAATGCACTACAGTTTAGATATTATATCTCCCAATTACTGATTTTGGATTATTTGGATTCTGCTATGATGCTATGATTAAGAGGTTAGAACCGGTTGTATTCTTGAAACTGTCAACCCGCTCTAAACCAGTTTTACTCAAACCGATTTGTGCATCTGAATTATGAAATTTTGTTGTGTAATTACCGTAATTCAGGCCAAATCCATAGTACTGGCCATAATTATAAATAAATTTTTAGATAATATTGAGAAATTATGATTAAATCGTTAAGAAATTATGAGACCTAATTATGAGGAATTATGTTAAATTATTATAAATTAATATTGAGGAATTGTAAAGAATTATGATAAATTATTGAGCTTAACCGCCAAATATAGTAAATGTTAACTCTAAAATATATTGTCAATATATAGATTTTGATGAATTGAATTTTTTTATGAATATTTGTAAGTCCAGANGAAATATGAAGTAAACATCTAATCTTACTTCATAATTTGTATCCAAATAATTTCGTAAGCATTCACATCTAATTGTTATAAAAGTGAATTATTTTTTTAATACCAAGTAAAAGTTGGTGTTTGTTTGCTATTAATATTAATAAGTATTAATTAATATTAACACCCAAGTTGCACGACGAGGACGTCAACACCATTCGCAACTCAAAAAATATTTTTCACTTTGATATTGAGNGAACTTCTACTGAATATCTACAGTGAATTTAATAATTGACCTGCTTGTGAAAGAAAATCTGGTTTTCTTGCAAATTAAAAGTCCATTATAACTTATATCCAATTCATCTAATTCACAATTAAGAAACAAAAATAAGTTAATAAATGATATATTAATAAAAAAAACAAGATAGAAAATCAAAAATCAAAACAATTCCAAGATGATTTCATCTATTTAAATAATATTAAAATCTAAGAAATCCATATAAATCTTGTTTTACTTTAACTTTCCAGTGACTAACTACTTTTCCGGTAACTATCCTACTTGTCCTGTCCAGATACTATCCTACATGTCCAGTTTACTATCCTACTTTTCCAGTAACTATCCTACTTTTCAAACAATATAAGTAATACAATCCCCGGTAAAAACCAGGCGAATTTTACAGATAACACCAATTGGTGTTAAAGGAAATGCTATACATAAGGCGCACAGCTCTACCCTCTACTTGTTATGGGCCAAAGTAGAAAACCATCGGACGTTTCAGACTAAGAGAAAACTACACAAATATTTAATATAATTAAACATTTGCTTCATCATTTTCTCTAAAGAAATTCAATATCCAAGACTCTTATAGAAGAAAAGAATTATCAAGGAACCTCTAAAAGAGTGAAGAGAAATCAGAGATATTGGAAAACTAAAGGTGTATATATACTTTTTTAAATTCTAAATTTGACGAATATTTACATATTATTATATCAATATTATAATAATTTATTTAAAATGACTCATATAAACTGCAATACTGTATATGAGTTACAGTATATGAATCATATGAATCATATGCAAGCAATGTAGATTACTTTCAAAAAGTCTTACAATAAAAATCTGTCCAGATCATTCTGTCCAGATCATCTAATCATTTATGATTTTTACATAACAACCTGAAATGTTAATGTAAATTACGTTGGCAAAGAGTCAAAGAGCAAATAAAATAAACTTTTTGTATTAAAATTATATATATTTTTGCACTAAAAGCAAGTTTCATGTGTAAATTAACAAAAATTGATTTTTCCCCTTAATTACTAGATAATGTTGCAAATCTAAATCTTTTTATCTGAAGATTTTATTACTTTTTTTTGATATTATAATCTTATTAATTAGTTTTCTCTATTTTGATTAATTTAATTGCTTGATCATTAGATTCTTTATGAAATAGTTTTTTATTGATAAAATAACTTTCTCAGTCTCTATTTTAATATTTAATTTGAACCATAAATTTAACTGTACAAAAAGTTTAAAATTTTGCTTTATTAAAAAAAGATTTACTAAAGTATAAAAAAAATGATAGAATGATCCGTTACATTAGAAAAATTGAAAAATAAAAGACAAATTTATTAAATACACAAAGACCTTCTATTAATCGGAGGGCGTGAATGTGGCAAATTAAATTCCATATTTGGTTAATATAACTAGGACGCCTAGGATGAAATCATGAGTCATTAACATATTATAAAAATTTTTTCATGTGAACAATAAAAAAAATCATTTTGCGTGATACATAAAAGTATAAACTAGTGATTTGTGTGATGTGACTTATCATGCTTAATTTATTATTGTATTGTTTGCAGTTTTGACTCATTTTATATTCTTAATTATATAAATATGTCCTTTTTTTCAAAATTCCATCTTATTTTATATAAAAAAATTTCAAGTATATTCAAATATCCTTAGAGCTCATTGCCTTATTTTAAAGCACATGTTATCAAATAATTATTATCCTAAGTTATTTAATCTCTATTCTTTTTAACAACCACTCCCTTTAACCTCACCTATTCTTTTAACAACTACTCCCTTCTACCTCACTTCCCCTTACCTTCCTTATACTGTATATAGAGGTCTTCCTCGTATCAGGCAAGGAAACCAGTAATACCAGTCAGTTAGTCGAGTATCTTCTATCTGGCGGGTTTGGTATTTTTTTTTTAAAAAATTCCTTTAAATTTCCTCTTCTCTTCCTTATACTGTATATGAGGTCTTCTTCGTATCAGGCAAGGAAAGACCGGTCAGATCTGGCTGGTTTGGTTTAGATTAGAATTCCCTCTTCATTTCCTTATTATATACTGTATTAACTACTTTATTTATGTATCAACACCCACAAGATTTGGAGAAAGTGAAAGTTCAATGATTTTTAAGAGAAAACTTGGCTTCTTTTTCATGAGTGGACATAAGCAAAACAAAGTTTTATAACTCAGTCAATAAACAGATGATGAAAAGTCATTAAGAAGAAAATGCCAGAAAAGATGATAAAGCTTATGATGGACATTTTTATTAACAGAACAAATAACAAAAAGTGAAATTAAAAAATTCACTATAGGAACGACCTAGAAGAAGAGTTCGCCAACAATTTCTTTACCATTAACAGCTACTCTTTACCGACCAATATTATAGAAAACTAAATGAAATGATTGAGCAAATAGACATTGCAAAAACACAATAAGCTAACATACAATAAACCATATTGCTTCATGGTTGAAACAAACATAAAAGGAAATTTAGAATATGGAATGTACAACTTTGAAGTATTTATCAAAGCCTAAAGTGAATCCAGAAGAAATTTGAAGTTTGAGCAAAAGGAGAAATGATAATAAATCAAAATAAACAAATATATAAGAAATGGAATGTGTAAAATTGACAGATAAACAAATAGCAAGACAAATAGAATATTATACAAAAGACTGTTGCTGCTGGGTGTATGGAGGAACACTCTGAAACAAATACTTATTATTTTGGGAGACATATAAAATTAATTTTTGATTCATTATTTAATAAAAGTATAAATAATTTCAATATTCAAATCACAATTTTTACAATTTAAATTTTTTTTAAACATTTTATTTTTTATAATTTATGTAATTTTCGTCAAAATTATTATATAAAATTTAATGGAACAATTAAACAAAATAATAAAAACTAATATTAAATTATTAACATAATGGAGCAAATTTTATATACTTCGTATTTAAAAAAACAATTTAACATTATGGTAGATAGAATTTTAAATAGTGTCGTTGGTAATCACGTGCTTTTTAGGGCCAGATATTATTGAAAAAAATAATAAATGACAAAAAAAGATATAAAATTTGAGAAGAAATTATTAAAAAAATTCACCAGTAATTCACCATTCAAATTATTTTCATGTCATAAGAAACTTAAACCCCTATCTGCTTTGCACTACATTCCATTTATAATAATTAACAGACAGCTTGTTTTTGTTTCTGTGTCTTAAAAAAAATGGGAGACCTTTTAGAAAAGATAATGAAAAAAAGAGAGATAATTAAAATGATGATTTTGAACAAACTGCGGAAGAATTATCGCAAGGTGTAGTACACCGTTGTACATTGATCATTTCATAATCATGATGTCACAAAATTGACGACGAAACTATTATTTAAATCAATCCATCATTTTTTAACCAAAATAAAATTTTTTAATAAAAACATGTCAAAGTTAAACAAAGACGTTCTTTATTTGATATTAGAAGAATTTCAAGATGATAAAAAGAACCTTTGCTCATTTCTTTCAGTTAATAAAACTTGGTGTGAAATAATTATTCCTATTTTATGGAAAAACCCTTGGAAATATTTGAAGGATGAGGAGAAATTTTTAAACGTAATCATTTCACATCTATCAATGAAATCAAAAGACAAATTAAAGAGTAAAGGTGTTAATTTTATAAAAAATTCATATCAAAAACCTTCGTTTAATTATATTAGTTTTTGTAGACATTTAAATTTAAATAATTTAAATGAAATAATTAATAATATTATTATTAAAAGATCTGAAATTTTAATTATTCAAAAAGTAATTATCAAACTTTTTATTAATAGTAATACAAAGTTTACACACCTTTATTTACCTCAACAATTTGATTATCAAATACATCTTATTCCTGAAGCTAAACGCTGCTTTTCAGAACTTGAATTTCTTAGTTGTAATACTAGAATAAAGGATGATGTTTTAGATGGATTAAAAACTTTGTGTGAATCAATTAAAGAGTTGGAATTTTTTATTGAAGAGGAGAATAACAATTATGGAATTGTCAAATTAGTTGAAATCCCAAGAAGATTATTGAAGATTCGTCTTTTAACCAACAAGGTTTTTAATGATAAATCATTTTGTAAAATTCTTGAGAATTCTTTGATTAGACACGCGTTTACCACTCAACATTTCAAGATAATTGCAGAACCTATCACAGAACTTCTTTTATCTTTTAAGAATTTAAGAGTTTTAGAACTGGGTGGTGATTCCTATATAAAATGGGATTGTTTAAAGAATTTGTCTCTACCATTTATACAAATTTTAAGAGCCAGACGTGTTCCAATTCAAGTTTTAACAAGTTTAATCAAAAACACGAGTGGAACTCTTATTGAAATAAAAATTAATTATATAAGTCATGATGTGGCTGGTAATAAAAGGATTATTCAGACTATTTACCAAAAATGTCCAAATCTTAGATTTCTTTTATTATTAATTAGAAATAATAATATTGCGGAACTAAAAAATTTATTAATTAATTGTCAACATTTGGAAGGTTTATGTATTCTTGCTGATAATTCACAAATATATAGTTTTAATGAAAGTTTATTATTTAATTGGAATTCTTTATTTAATATTTTAGTCAGATCTTCACCAACTAGTTTGTTTAAGTTCAAATTTTGTTTTCAGGATGTTCCTAAAATGAAATATTTAAATTTATTTTTTTATAAGTGGAAAAGTAAACATCCTATGTTATTGCAGACTAATTTGGATAAACATTTTGATTTAATAAAAAGATATGAGGAAAAAGGAATAATTAAAAAACATGACTGTGTAAATACTTTTGAAGATTTTGAATGGAATTGATATATAGAGTTTTTATATTTTGGATGGACGGTTTATTTTTAGGGTTTAGGGTTTAGATAAATATGAAAAACATTGTCATAATTATATTATTTTATATGTTGATTTTATGATTCAATAAATATCCTTTAATTTTTAATTAGAAGCAATTGTTTAATATTTCTGATGTAATTCAATTCGTACAAATTTACTTTTCTCTTTTATTAAAGTAACAATGTTTCATGTGAAAGAAGAATTTAAAGGAAATTTATAAGTATTCTCAGGCATATTTGGAAGAATAAAATACATGTAATTTTTAAACAATTGATGAAGCGTCTAATTCATATTAGATATTTAATACTTTTATTTCTTGATAAATTTTTAGTTATAGTTATTCCAACCACCATTTAGATACTGAAAGTCAATGAATCTGATTCTGATTCAAATGTTTATATCAATATTTTGTATCTGATCAAGAAATCTATCAGATTTCTTTTTTTTTTCATTATTTTTTATACTTTATTTAGACAAACATATTCCTTTTATTCCATTTATTTTTTATTTTTTTTTTTGGTTTTTACTTGAGCAAACTTTTTAACTTTTACTTCTTTTTATTATATTTAATTCAAATAAGAAGGATATATCTTATTACATATAACAGATAGTAATACTTTGGGTATAAGGCCACAAAAAAATGGAAATCAAGATGGTGGGCTTTGTCTCTGACAATATTTTAGTGGAAATTCAGTTTATTCCTTTAGGAAATAGAAAACACATGATGATAGCTTTTATAGCAAATATCATTGAACTAGCAATAAATAGCGCATTTTCCACTGAATGTTATCATGAAATAGATGGAACAGTAAAGACTTTGTATCCTTCTATTTTAAAATGCACAAATCTGAATTAAAATGATATTCTTGCAAGTGGAGAAGGCGAATAGATTATTTAATAATAAGATATTAACATATTATTGTTAACAGCATCACTCTTTTAACTATTTTAAATATAACAGAATTTTTGGTGGTTGGTTTTCACTATAGACTAGATTATATGGCTCTACCTATCTAATAAATATACAATCATAAATATAACTTTACATAATATATCTATATAATTAAAAAAAAAGTTGAAAATCCGTTACGTTTAGATTAGCCTGTATAAATAATCTTTGAATTGTGCGGCATGTGTTGTGGCGCCCATGATTTATAATTAAAAATTGACGATTGGCTGATGTTATTCCTACTTATCTTTATTTGATTAGTTTAAAAGCTACGTCTAATTTTCTTTTTCTTATACAGTGCATCTGC
>QKYT01000641.1:7715-27182 GCA_003550305.1 Glomus cerebriforme
TGTTTTAAGGTACCATCATTTTTCTTTTTATTAGTTGATAAAATTCTTCGTAAACAAGGAACACAATAATATAAAATAACCATATGAGCACAAAATATTTTTACGTAAGGGTCATTACCAACTTCAATTGTAATATCATGGATAAAATGATATTCATTGCTATATAGATGATATAGATATAGTCATGTAGCCCATTAAATTATCTGCCTAAGATTTACGAAGTTACTTTTTTTTATTTTTTCAATTTGATAATAAAAAAAAAAAATTAAATAACTGGCGGTAATAAAGTCGCCGCACATCAACCTAATCTAGTTACTAAATTATTAATATTTAGTATATATAAGTAATAAAAAATTTCTACCGATGTATTTTTCTTTGGTATCGGGATTTGGATTGTCAACCGCTGAGATTTTTACTTAACAAATTTATTTAACATATTTATCTTGTAAAATTAAAAAACTTTTTGAATGTTTCTTGATGAATATTTTTAGATATTGAACGCAAGAAAAAATAAATAATAATTAATGAATACTACTACATGGACGTTAAAATGTATATTTTGTTACACAATTAATTCTATCAAAATCTCTTATCAATCTCGTTAAGACATCATTATTATAAACGCTACCCTTGACATAACGAACCCTCTATATAACGATTTTTCTAACATGTGACCTTTAGCCAATCAAATGCTTTTTAAAAATATCTTTCATTATAACGAATCAGTCAATTAAATTCTTTAAATTCTTCGCTATAATCTTATAACGAATTTAAGGTGAAACCGGCAGACTGTATTTTCTACTAACTTAATTGTCAGTAACAATATTATACATATATTTAAAGATTCTCAATTTCTGTAATGATCATACTATATTAAATTTCAACAATTACAAGAAATTACATTACAATTTTACTAATTATTATCAATTTTATAACGCAGATTTCTTAAACAATTTTATTAGTACAAAAACTTTTTTTAAAGACATGAAAATTTTGAAATCATTAAATTATATCTATAAAAAAAAACTAAAGAAGATAAGGTAAATTTTTTGCGCCGTGCTGCGGCAAATCGAGGTATTTTTTTTTCTTTTTTTTTCAATTATTTAATAATTAAATAATATTTAATTAAATTATTTAAAACAAAAAACTAAATTTAATTATTTTTTTTTCTACAGTTTAGCTTTGAAAATGGGAATTCAAAATGGTCGGGTGCTGCGGGTCGTCGTGCTGTGCTAAATCGAGAGGTAAAGTTGTTTTTTTATTTTTCTTTTTATTTTTTTCGATCGTAATATGATTTATTAATTAAATTGTTTTTTTTACTAATCATTATTTTTTTTTACATATTAGATTCGATACGTGCTGCAGCCTGCAGGTCATCATGCTGCGCCATATCGAGAGCGACATCAGAATCTATAATGATTAAGTAATAAGTATTATTTATTTCATGGGGAGTTGGGAATAATAGGGTTTTTTTCCCGAAGGGAAAAAAACCATGGTATTCCCCTTCCCATGGGTAATCCCCAGGAGATCTATAGTGATCTATTTTCTTTTTATTAACCTTTATTATACTTTCTTTTCCTTTTCTTTTATTATCTCTTTTTTTTTTCTCTTTTATTAAAATTTTTTCTTCTTTTTATTAAACAATTTCTAAAACACTTTTTATTAAACATTTTTTTTTAACATTTTCGTCTAAAAAAATTAAATAAATGTCTAATTCTGACTCCCGATTTGTTTCATCAAATAAAGAAGCAATCTTAGAATTTCAACAAGCATCAAGAAATATAAATACTGATAAATNTAACAATGTATGGATGAGCTTATTTATGAAATTTTGTGAAGTTCATGGTTACTCAAATGAAATCGTTGAACTGGACAATAAAACATTATCTGACCAGTTGGAAGATGTATAAAAAAATTTTATTAACGTAATACAGTATGCAAAGAAAGTCTAATCACTCTAATTGGTCAAGAATATAAGGCATCATCACTTTATACTGGATTTTGTGCTTTGGCACGAGGGATATCTGAAATATTTGAAAATATTAGAGTTGTGAATTTGTTTGACAATTATCAATTTAAAGGCTTACAAAGAACTCTGGATGTACGTATGAAATCACTTGCTAATCAAGGAGATAAAATCGAAAACAGTCAGAACTATTAGANACTGATGAAATCAGATTTATACTAAATTCACCAACTACAACAACAGATACTCCTAAAGGTCTTTTGCGAAGAGTATGGATTTGGATAACTTTATTGTGCTGTTTAAGAGGTGGTGATGCTAAACGATTGAAAGCTTTTTGGATTAAAGAAATGGATGATGGTGGAATACAGCTCGAGTTGCCTAAGGAAAAAAATCATGCGGGAGGAATTAAAGATCCATATGCAGCATCTGGTATTAGTTTTATACCACCTGATACTTTANGAAATATTTATACTCCTGTTGCAGATATTAAAAAATATTTAATTAAGCGTCCCAATAATGTTGAGGATGATTATTTCTTTGTATCAATTAATACTCCCAAAAAATATATAGTGGTGAATAGTATTTAACAACAAAGCTAGGAACTACCCCAGCGTAACCACCAAAAATTTCACGATCACATGATATTTGTGGCGCATATAGTACATATACTAAAAATTTACCGCAACAAAATAAAATTTTTAAATTTTCACATTAAATTTACGAACTATTTATTGTAATTAAAAAAAACTGAATTATTGAAATGGACCTTGACTTTTTCCAAATAAAACTTTATTTTTGTTTTCTATAAACTTTGTTATACAATTTTTTTCAAATAAAAAAATGGTGTTCGCTAGTAATTTTAAAATTCCCGTAAACTCAAATACCTGATCTAAGCTATTGCTTTTGCAAAGTTCCAAAAATAACATTTTCTAGTCAATAAATAAATAATATCAATATCAATAGAAAATTTATAAAATAAACGGATAATTTACAAAAAAAAAACTTTATATTACATACCATCCTTTGAGACTCTGACATTAAAGCCAATGTAAATAATAAAACTATCATAAATCCCCAACTGCAGCCCTTCTTANTTATGGAGAATGGTAATAAAATATTCATATGCGCGCAGAATAGATTTTACTCTAAAAATGAACTTTATTCTTGAAACTAAAAAATGAAATTAACCAATTAACCTTAATTCAAAAATTCACAGCAATTAAATCTAAATAATAAAATAAATTACATCTATATCTGCAAGACTACAACACAGAATGAAATTACTGACCTTTAATTTAAAAATCGTGTATTATGAGAATGTTCTTTCCATGTTAACGGCATTGTGCGANGATGACGATATGATTCAATTTCTCGAACCATATTTTCAACTGATACAAAATTTCGTTCTACTCCCTTAATCCACTGAGAATTTCTAGTTTCTTTATGCTCCTTTAGGAAACTCAAAGCTTTTGTTGTAATATCAATAAGTCGGTCATAAATAATAACATGTTCCTCCCAAGCCTCTTCATTTAAATTAGTATCTTCAGAAGTTGCTGTAGTTCTCATAACGAAGCTTGTTTCATAAGGAATTTCATGTGTGCTCTCCTGTATAAATGGGCAACTATGATTTCGCTGTATTTTATGAAAGAAATCCACATTTACTACCCCCTTTAATTGAATTAAATGCTTGCAAATCATGAACCGATTTGTTAAAAAATATGGACAGCCACAAACCCAATATTGAATATTGGTCGCATAAGTATTTTCCAAATTCGTATCATGACTGCTCAGCCGCTTCCATTCAGCTTTAAATTGTTTTTTCCACTCTGGATTCTCCCTTCCAACCAGTAATTGCTGAAATTTTCGGTCTTGAAGTGGTATCATTTTACATAAAATAATATAAGTAACAAGATCAAGACGAGGACGGAAAAATTTATATAGAAAGTCTCGTTTTAAAACTTTCCAGTGTCCTTCAATAAACATTGTTGTCTTGAGAATTGAAATAGTTTTATAGGTTGATCTTGCCCATAATTTCCAACGGCCATCGCTATACCACTCTTTCCATAAGTATACCCAAAGGCGTAATAAGGAATGTTGTTTACAGAAATCATAAATTTCTTTTACAGCTTGTTCTCGTATTTGAGTACTTGTTAAATACTCTCCCATTGAATTTGGTATCAAAGAATGTTGATGTAAATGTCTATCCATAATTTCCCATACTTTTTTACGAAGTTCTTTTGGGCAAATTTTTTCAGATGTTGTTTCTATTGTCGGTGCAAATGCAATTTCAATAAAAGGAAATTTTTCATGTGCAGCAAGTGAATCATATATAATTTGTTGTGCTTTTTTGGAATCCTTTAACTTTGTTTCAATAGCACGATGCACATGCCATCGGCATAATTGAATTTTTATACTTGGCCATATACGTTGTGCTGCAGAAATCTGTGCAAAATCCTTATCTGTCAAAAAAAACTCTGGTTCTACATGTTTGCGAAGGCGAATTTCCATTAAAAAAGCTGCTATAGTATCTGTTCGTACCCATCCATTACAATTACCATTGTTTTCAAGAAACAGATATGCCAATGGAAATCCAGTCCCATTCACTTCTGCATGAAAATCATAAAGTTCAAATTTCAAATTATTTGTATTGTCTAAATAAAAAAAAACAAAAAAAAGGTTAATAAAGATACTTTTTTAATTCCCGAATAAAAGTTTTTAATAAAAAAAGAAAAGATCTACTTACAAGTAGCATCAATTCCGCACTCATATAAATGAATTTTATTTTTTTCAATTATTTTATCTAAACCTGTCATAAATCCAATAGCCTGTATTGGAGACTCCAAATAAAGTATTATTTCAAAGTTATATTCCTCAAGCCATTTTTTTGCTGAGATAAATGCATTTTCATCACGCTTATAATAATCTGTCATAAATTTTGACCACCAAAAATGAACTTGTTTTTGGCGAATTGATAAATCCATTCCATTAGAAACAAGTTTGGCATAAATCTCACGAGGTAAAAGATTGATATTTTCTTTAATGAAATTTTTAATTGAATCTGATACAGAATAATCTGGAGGAGGTGGATGAGGATATTTATGAATTATGTGAATTTGAAAGATGTTTACTGCCAAATTAAGGTTAATCTTGAGCATTCCATCACATTCAAATCGCTCCCTCAATGGTGTATCACGTTGATGCTTTTGATCTTCATGCTTACGTGGTTTTTTTCTAAGATTTGTTCGCTGAGAACAGAAATACCAATAAGATATAGAGTTTTGATTCTGATGCTCATATTTTTTATGATGTTCATATTTTTTATGAAAGCTAATAAAGTATTAAATATTTTAATATTTTATTAATATAAAATAATAATATAATCCAAATTTAATGGTTACTTACTTCCAGGAATAATCATCTACTTCAGAAACTTGCTTTACAATTTCATTAGCAATTTCTTTTGGTAATCCAATAAATAAGGAAGAATCAACAATACATGCGATGTTTATTTGAGAATCATCTACATTTTCTCCGTTTCCAATAAATTCTTCTAGTAGTTCAGAATAAAAGTCAAGAAATTCATCAAAATTGGTAAATTGTGTTACAGGTTCAACATTTTCGGCATTATTTTCTTGCATATGTTTTGATTTTTTTTGTTGGTTTGTACGACAATAAATACAAGTANGAAATAGTTTACTATTCGGCTTATCATTAAGATAAAGTTCGATAGGTAAAATTTTACGGCAACTGGAGCATGTTTGTGATTTATTATTTTGTTCTTGAGAGACCATCTATTAAAAATAGAATCACAATATACAATATATAGTATTAATATTAATTAATAAGTAAAATTAATGATAAAATTAATGATAAAAAATTTATTATATAAAACAAATTTCAAGTAACTACAGTTTTAATCTTTAAATGTAATGCTTTTTTTTCAAACTTTTAACTCTTCTTACAGTATTATTTAGTAAAATAACATTTGAAGCATAAATTAATAAACGCGAAAATACTCTATATAATTAATTAATTTTACGTACATTAAGCAAAATAATAGTATTCTATATACTAGATTTTCACCAAGTTTGACTTTTAAATAAAGTTTTTACCCAAAAACTCGGTCTTTTTTTAATTTTTTATATAGAGCATATTTTAAACTTTTGAAAACTGGTGCAAAATCGACTTACTTGTATAGAGTTAATGCCTTCCATATCGTTTCACAAAGTTGTGTAACTTTTTAAAACTTTAATTTTAAAGTTGAAAATATAAAAGATGATAAAATTGATATAAGAAGTCTATTACACTTTCGATAAGTTAAAGTAAAAAAAACAATCGTCAGAGAGACTAGAAAGTGTGAGAAAAATTGAAAAAAAATCTCAGGAGATATTATTATGCTTATCAAAGCACAACCACACAAGATCGTGTATTCGTGTTATTTTTATTTTGACCAATAACTGATGAGGCTGGTAAGCCACACTATCACGTGATCGTGATTTTTTTGGTGGTTACGCTGGGGAAATCAAAGCTAGGAAAGGGGTCACATGATACAATGATGCGCAAGGTATGTATTGACGCCGGGTTGGATTTTAAAGATCGTAGTATTACTAATCATTCAATGCGATCAACGGTATTCACAATCTTGTTGAATCTGGTGTTACTCTTGATGAGCAGATGACTTTTTCATGACATAAAACAATTGCAGGTGTATCCGCCTATAACATCAAAAGAGATAACACTTCTCTTTTAATTTTATTATTTAGTAATAATACTAAAAAAATAAATTATAATCATTTAATTTCAAGATAAATCAGATAAACTATTATAAAAAAAAATTTTATTAATTTTTTTGCTTAATTATTATTATAATATTTATTAACTGTTAAAATATTCTTTCATCTTTTTATTTAAATTAAGAAATAATGATTGTATTAAGTTGAAATACAAAAATCTTAAAATTAAATTATTTATATTAAAATTTTATTTCTTTTGATTTAATAATTTTAGAATTATGAAGTTTTTTGATTGGCCTATATTACAGATATTTTAATCAGATTAAAAATTAAGATATAAAGAATTTATTTAACCAATCATAAATATGGGCTAATTTGTTAATTTCTTAATGCTGTAAATAAAAAATTTTTATGATAAGCAATATATATATTAGATAATAAAATAAGTCTATTATTTTTATTGAAAATCTTTTATTAAAAGATATAGATTAACAATTTAAATCTTTCAGTTTTATTGATTTCTCATTGCAATATAAACATGATATTTAATCTGATAATGATCATGAAAATACTAAAAAACCATTTTAAATATTTATATTTCTGCTAATTCTAGTCACAGAAAAAATTATGCAGATCATAAATTTTACCAACGTTCAAATAGTATTCCAATCTGCAGATCATCCATCATCCGTGATCTGAGAATCATGTGATCCATCTGATCCATCATCCGTCAAAGAAAATCTGAATCCGAACGGATTAATCCAATTTATCTGTCGAATAATCTATCAAAATGATTTTCTTTTTTAAAATAGTTGATAATTAAGTAAGTCTTTCTTTTTGTTGGTAGTAGTTCTTTGTCACTTTATTTTCATAGTTTTTCATTTGTTTGTCATTTATTTTTCATTTTTATCTTTAACCAATGTTCAAGAATGAAACTCAAGCTTCCAAGAATATTTCTAAAATAGAGAAAATGAAAAAAGGAATATTAGTAGCATTTCCAAATCAAACTTATGTAGCACAAAAACACAAAGGAAATTGCTACCTGCTGCATTTCAAAATACAAGCGTTCAAGAGTCTTCTCAATGTCCAATAAATCATCTTTAAAAAGAAGGGAGAAAGGGTTATTCCTAAATCAGATATTACAAACCACAAAAATCATCACCTACTTAATCAAGCTAATTTCCATATTGATCCAAGCCAAGAAATCGTCTCTAGGAATAAAAGGAAAGAAAAGGCATTACTAAATCAAAGATTACAAACCACAAAAATTATTACCTACCTTAATCAATCTAATTTCTGCGTTGATCTGAGCTGAAATCTACTCAATAGGCCATCCCTACAAAAGAAATGAAGGAATGTTACTAACATACCTAATTCAGAAATCACAAATTATAAAAAGCATCACCTGCCTAACTAAACTAAATCTGTATTAATTCAAGCCAAGAATCCATCTCTAAAAAAGAAGAAAGGAAAAGATCATTAATAGTGCTCCTAAATCAGACTAATAAAAGAGAAAAATCAAAGGAAGCATCACTTACCTAGCCAAGACAAAAATTAGCATTAAAGAATAAAGTTCAAGCCGAAATTTATCCTCTCCAAAGGACTACTCCGTTCAACATGGCATATGAGGCAACAAAATCCATTTATTCTTATTGTTACCTGACCAACGGAGTATCGTTTTATGAAAACAATTTCAAAATTATACCAGAAAAACAAAAACTTATCGCAGGGCACAATGGGCAAGAAAATCTTGATTATACAATAGAGTGTTGATCGACTAATAGGATTGCTGAGGTTAAAAAAGACAACGGGACTTTGCGCAAGCTACTGTGTAGATGAAATCGTCATTGATATGCCGTAAGGCAAAGCGAATGAAATAGACAATTCTTAGAGGGACGTAATTTTTGTATTTATTTCTTGCATGTGTTAATAAGGAAAATTTTCGCCATCCTTGGGGTGTTAAATCACATGTTCATTTTATTAACCTTTCATGTCATGTATTACTTACGAAAAAATAATAAAGAATATGTTTTCAATTGAATGGGAATAATTAGGGTGTACATGTAAAAGAGATGAGAAAAATATCCTAGCTAGTTTAAAAATCAAAGCTCTATTATATTTTTCATTAACTAATACTTTGTAAATCAATTTGCTAAGAGAATATATGTTTTACATTTGCCAAGAGAATATAAGTTTTACGACTCATGCATCAAGTAAATCGAGAGCCTTGAAAAGTTTATCTAGAACATTCTTAAAGACTTCCATGTCTTTAGGAAATGAACTATCTTCTAACTTTTTTCGTGCCTCTGTTCGTGTCTGATATCTGTTCCTGTGAAATTCGCAAATACTTCTATATTTTATTAATATCAATAGTTCATATTCCTCAAGTGTCAAATGAACATTATCTAATTCATTTTTTAAATTTGAAACATCATCTCTCTCTGATCCAGAATAATTAGCCATTTCAGTTTCTACTTTCTTATTGACAGCTGAGTATGCTCTATTCCACACATTAGCGTCCAACCGACCTTTCAAACGTCTATTAAAAGAGCTTATATAATCCCTGTACGAACTCAGGACATTTTTTGTTTCTAGGTTGTTTAGTAAATTTTTTGCGAGGACAATGAGATTATTGCTAATGATTCTTCGTTGTTCCGAAAAATTGATGACCTGTTTTGTGTTGTCTTTTAGATTTTTCAAGGATCCCGTACATTCATTATAGGTTTCATTAAGAATGTTTTGCTTGAGGTCTTTAAAAAGTACTTTATTGTCATCACATCTTTCTTTAAGGTGTTTAGTGATGTTAGAGTCTTGTTGAATCAACCTATTCAAAGTTTCGGTTGCTACAAAATTAAATAATAAACAATGAAAAGCCTATGATTTTGGTGAATAAGTAAAGTTTGAAAATTTACCTACCTTTTAAGAGATTTTCTTGGTCTTTGTACTTCTTATCATAGTCTCGTATACATGCGTTTCCAACCTTACCAGATCCAACTTGCACATAAGCATTAGCAACTTCCATAGTTATTAGAAAAATTTAAGGAGACTATTATTTTTATGAAGTTTGTAATAATGAAAGCTGTACGCGTCAAAGAGAAAAAAAAGCTTGAGACTCTTTTATAAGCTTTTTGTGGCTTGTAGTGACGTAATACAGAAAATAATATAGATCGACAAAAATTCATAAGCATAGTAAATTATGTCACATATGTCACATCACATTTATGACGACTGATTGTCACTAATTACCGGTGTCATCATAAATATTTGCGTATTGTCATAACAATTTCTTTCTTTTCTGATAAAATGACATTAATTACTTGTACAAAGTGTTATAAATCTTTTGATCAGTCCCTTTTTATTAATAAACGATGTATCACTTGCAGAGAACAAGATAATAAATATAATAGCAAAAGAAGAAAAAAAGATGAAAATATTTCAATTCTTAGTTATAAAGAATTAGATCAATGCTTATCTGAAATGATTAATGATATTGGACAAGAGGAATATTTAGAAAATTGTGAAACTGGTATAGAATTTTCTTGTGTTATTGATATTTCTTTTCTATCAAACAAGACTCCAAAAGAAATTGTAGACAATGTAAAGAATTTTATTGGTGAGGTTGATGGATATCATTATATGTGAGTAGTTATTTTTAAATTGCTTTTATGTTAATTATTTATCAATTATTATTATAATTAATTTATTTTTATATTTATGTAGTTATAATAAAGAGTATCATTTAAAGAAAGATGCCAACATTTATACTTATTGGTATAAATGTTCTCAAGACAGATCTTTAGAAAAATAGAGATAAAATACCAATAGAAAGGTTTGATTGTGATAGCACAATAAAAATCATAATCAATACTAATGATCAACAGGCTACGATCAACTATACGCATAGTATACTTCATAAGAGGCCGGAAAGATATCTAATTGATGAAGAAATAAAAGAGTTCATTAATTCCCAAATACATCTTTCACCAGCAGAAATATTTGGCCAACTAGAATTAAAAAATCCAAATATTACTCAAAAGCAAATTCATTATTGGTGGACTAAAAATTTTTAACAATAGACGAAAATTACAATTACGAAAATTATGTAAAAAAAAAAATGAGGTAATTTTTGCACAGAATTGCATCACTAAGTTTCCAAGAGATCCAATAACCATCAATAAACAGAAAGTCTACTGACTATCCGTTGTTGGACTTCCGTAGATTGGATATTACTAATGGATCCACAGACCATAAGTTATACATAATAATGATGGAAATTTTTATTTGATAATATATTTAATATTGTATAAAGAATCAAACTGAATATATCTTTAACAATACATCTATACTAATTTATCCTATTTGAAAAAAAGATCTAAAAATACCCATTATAAAATAACATCAGCTAATTATTGCTTATCAATGAATGTACTTATCATCTGATAGTAATTAAACACTTTGAACATCAAATTTATATCAAATTCTTTACATTTTTAATCTGTGATGGTCATCAGACTTATAGAACGATAATAATTTTGATGAATGATTTATTGCCTATTTCTCTCCTGAGACTGAACAAAGCCAATGGTACTATGAATTAATGAGTATGAGACAGAATCTTAATGAAAAGGTTAAAGAATTTTCTCATCGTTTTAAGAAACTTCTAAGAAAAGTCAATACCAACATCTTGAAATTTAGTGATGTAATATTATCAGTTATATGATCAAGGGAAAATTTTTGGTCATTTTTCAGAAATCTTATTGTTAGTTTAAAAGGTTTTCAATAGATAAGAAAAACATATATAAACAATTACATGGGAGCAAATTGGAATATATATAGATTCCTTTAATAAACATTTAAGATAATACATACAAGTAATTTTTTGAATGTTTGGTCGTGTAAAAGATTGTAAAATAGGAAGTCGATTGACTAATAAGCATTTTCTAAATATTCAGAAATATTGTTAAGACAATAGGCATACTTTAATAAATATAGGAGATTAATTAATTTTTTTAAAAAAATTACATAAGTTCTGATGAAAGAGACTTTATAATTATCTTATGTTTATATTTTTTTTTATTTTATTTGAGAAATTTACTTAATAGTTATTAAATTAATAAAATTGATTTGATAAAGAGGGATATATGAGAGGTCCAAATAATTAAATGGTTTAGCGAAAACCTTATAGATAGTATTTTAAATTAAACAGTTACATATCAATAAAATTTGTTCGACTATTTTTATTTTTTTTTTTTATCTTGCTTTATTTCACTAACCTTAGATGTGAACTTGAAAAAAAATGCAATATTATACAAAATTTTTTGATTTAAAATTGTTTCCTTTTGCTAAATTTGAAAGTTATTGAATGTAAATGAAATACCCATTTTAGGTAAATTAACAAAATTGATATTTTTGATAAAATAATGAATATTACTATCCTACGAATTTCCTTATATAAACAATTAAAAATCGTAAAAATAAGTTCAAGAAAATTATTATTTTTTTCTTTTACATTTTCAAAATTTTCTCTCACTAACAAATTCAAAGATATTTTATTTTTTTTTTACAGATTATGAAATTTTATTCTTTTCATGAACCATTTATAATGGGCATGGATGATACTTCTCAACCTCAAAAAAAAAACTCCAAGACCTCCAACTGCCCCCATCTTTTATAGAAGAGCAAAACAACCTGATATCATCGCATCTTAAAGAAATTAACCAATGCTGAAGTATCAAGGATAATTTCTGATATGTAGAGAAAAGAATCTGATGAGATAAGATTAGAATGGAGAGATATGCTGATCAAAAGAAACTGAGTACATGTTCTTATCCGAACTTTATTTGTCATCACCAAAAAAAAACATTTTCCAAAGATGACAAAAGAAGACAACGAAGACGACAAATCACTTCCAAAGAGTCGACAAATTCTTCAAATAATAATAACAATTTAAAATAATAATTTGAGATTGTTAGACAATAAAACAAAATGAATGTATTGTATGGGATCATGGAAAAGAAAGGAAAACAGAAGAAAATGAAACTCATAATAGTGTTAAAAATTTATCTATAAAAGATTTACATAAGAAGGTTTTCAGGTTTAACGACGTGAATTCTAAATAAATTAAATAAATGAATAGAATTTTGGTAGTAACACAAGCGCCTTTCTGCAGCAAAAATTTATATACTACGCCGCCATACTAATTATTATATCGCAGCCAATTAGGAGAGACTAGGTAATTAAATTGCTTTTAAACCTGTAGGTATTTCATGGAAAACTCATGGAAAGATTATAATATTAGAAAGTATAAAAAATATATATCTGATTTGGCTATTAATAAAGAGAATCGTTGGATCTTTGGAATTATAGGTGAGAATTATATGAAATTAGGAAATGTTACAGGCATCATTGGATTTTCAATACAATTTCGAGTACGCAGTGTTTACTGTGTTTATTCCGTTTCAATCAATTTTAAAATAATATTAATTAGTATTATTAACTATTCGTTATTGCCAAAAAATGTTTTTAAAAGATTTATTTATTTATTTATTTATTTTACTCTAAAAACATTTATATTATTTCATTATATAAAATATATCTAAACCAAATACAATTACTTCCATTAATTATCCTTATAATAACCCAACTTCAAAATAACAAATGGTGAATTTCTTTTATTTTTAATTATTGTTTTTAAGAATATTGTTAATGTTCCTTTTTCCTTATTTTTTAAAGATGATTTCATTTGAACAATTTCAGATTATTTTGATTTTGAATAGAATTTAAATCGAATTAGATCAAATCCAAACAAATTCAGAACAGATTCAGTTTCAAAGTTAATCAGATCTAATTTAGATTTGAATCAGATCATATAAAAAAAATTTAGATTAGATTTGAGTCCAATCTGTTCTGAAAAATTTTAAACCAATTTATTTAAAATTTACATTATATAAATAAAGGAGCATAATGCAAAATATTTAAAGTAATACAAATAATTTACTTTTTTAATAAACTATTATATAATTTTTATTATCTTTAGAGAGAAATTAAGATTATTTTTTTGGTGCATTTCCATTCTAATAAAATTTAACCATCATATTAAAAAAAATATTCAATTATTTTTATAATCTTAAAAAATAATCAGATAACAATTTTCATCTATAAATACTTGATAACTTGGACTAAATAATTCGGGCTAAATTATAAAATCACATGTTGATACATTATGTGATCAGATATTTCTTACTTTTATATTGTATATAGTCCTTTTACTTTAGAATAATCATATAAATCGAAATAGAATATATAAGAAATTATGGGAAAACTCGTAAATAAAAATTTTTTGTTTTATATTCATATTTACAATATTTTGTTGATGTGACTGTTTTTTCTCTGATTTGATTCATTTTGAAAGGTTATCTTAAAGGAATAGTATGAATATTTTTGACTTGATTATAGATAGAAGGTTTGGATTCGACCATAGCAAATTTACATGCTCCACTAGCAAATGGTCCAAGATAGTGTTCCAATCCTCCATCCGTCTATCCGTATCCGCGGATGACGGATATCCACACCATGTATCCGGGTGGCGGATAGACGGATTGCATCACTAGTCCAAGAAAGCTTTTCCATTTACAATTCCAGACTGTTTTGGAAGTCAATTTTCAGTTGTAAAGAGAATAAAAAAAATCATTTTCTGATGCAGATTTTTTATGTTCTTGTTGGTATACATTTTGCTAAGGATCGAACCTAAAGGAAAAAAATAATTAATAAAAATTAAATTAATTTATTAAATAATAATTTTAATTTAATAATCAAAAAAAAATAATAATAGTAATAAATGACATTTACCTGTACGCTAATCCGCAGTATCCAAACCAAATTCTCCATTTTGGACTTAATAATCGAACTTAAAATATTAGTAAATTAAACAAAAAAGCTATTCACAAGACAATAATAATATTAACCAATAAAAAAGGTCAAGCTAATAGAAATTTACCATCCGAGTTAGTATTAGCCTTGTATGTAATTTTCCCAAAATTGATCATATGATTTTGTAGCCCATATTAGCATAATTATTTACATTGTTTCAGCCTATTGTGTTGATCACTATTTACCAATTTTGATTTATTTTTTTTTTTTTTGACATTGTTTTTTACATTTTAATTCTTCTGTGGCGCAGTATAATTGTTTTTTTTCACCATTTTATAGTATCACGTAGTGATTTTTTTTGTTGGAAATTGTACGGGCTATATTTTGTAGTTGTCCGCAACAAAAAAATAATTGAAAAATCGTGATTTATCCATCTAAATTATCCATTTATTGGGGTCAAAATTATTAAAATTGATAAAATTTTCCATAGTGTGTGTGTTTTCCGTACAATTGCCGCACAATTTTCCATACCTATTGTGTTTTGATGTTTAGTGTTTTTGTTTTTGTGTTTATGTCAGAAAAATATAATAGCAAATAGTAAAATATTAGTAATTTCTCAAATTTAAAGATAAGAATCGTACGATCCTGGAGAAATTAAACCTTTACCTATTTAAGGATATTGATTGTCATATATTATGTCACATGCATGTTTTACGCCTATCTATTGTCACAAAATGCTAGCCTTTTGAGTAATATAGTTATTTTACTATATAATAAAATATTGCGTTCACGCATTTTTTTTTTTTTTTTTACATTGCATTCTCACAATGTTATGGAAAATACGTTTACATTTCGTATCATTTTACCGCCAAATATTGAAAATATTGGACAGCCCGTAGTTCTTGGTGATGTAAAAGAACTAGGATCTTGGAAAATTCCTACTGTAAAACTTCGTCAACCATTTCCTCAAAATCCAACATATTGGGAATCTGATCCAATTGTTATTTTGGATTTTAGTGAAAGAGGAAGTATTCAATATAAGTATGCTATTCATATACCTAAATCTACTGTATTATGAAGAGAAGAAAAAATTGAGTTTGAGGGAATTGATTATCAGGACAATCGCACGTTGGATATTGAGAAAAAAGATCAGTTTGATATATGGAAAATGCGTGGCTTTGCTTTTGTTGATTACATTTATGATTCTATCGAAGCTAATAACCTTAAAGATAAAGTTGTAGTATATCAACGTTTATTAGTTCTTCACAATGATCTAACAATCCATGCGTCAAACCTCGATTTCATTTCTAATCGTATTGATGATAAATTAAAAGAAAAGTGACTTTTTTTATGTCTTCTTTTAGGATATCATATTTCAAGAAGGCAAGGCTCGTTCCTTGAACTAAATGATAAGTTCCCATCTGGACTATTGCTTAATGCACTTGATGGTTATAAACAAGATACTTTACCTTTGGGTACCAGAGAACAAATGTATACTGCCATTAAATCTCTGGTTTATCATAATGCTTTACAAATGCAATTTGATTGGTTCATTATTTTTACAATTGCGGCTGAACTTGATCCTAATTACACCTTTATTGATCATTTAAAATCTTTAAAATATCCTGATGATAATCTATTAGTAAAATTTATTGAAAAGATAGAAATTTCCAGAACTTATTTTAAAGGCATTAAATTTGAAGCTTACGTTAAAATTGCAAAGGTAAATTTAAATATTAAATTTTTTCAAAAATGTTATAATATTAAAAATAATATTTAATTTTTTTTTATAGTGGTTAATTCAGTTGTGTCATAATATGGATTCCCTTTTTAAACTTTGGAGCGATATTCTTTTACATAGTAACGAAATTGATGAAAATATTTGTGAGTGCTTTATCGAACGATTTAGAGAGAATATTACTGAGCAGGATGATGCTGTTGATCTAGA
The DNA here is from genome assembly GCA_003550305.1 of Glomus cerebriforme. Lineage (NCBI taxonomy): Eukaryota > Fungi > Glomeromycota > Glomeromycetes > Glomerales > Glomeraceae > Glomus > Glomus cerebriforme. The sequence goes on from QKYT01000641.1 coordinate 24,232, forward strand.
ATCTCATTTTGAGAAACTTCCAAAAGATTATCTATTTGATGTGTCAGAGGCTTTCCAGTCTCAAATTTTATTTTTACTTGAAAGTCCGGACAGGATATGGTCAAAGGAAAATATCACTGCTATTAAAAAACTACTTTATGATGATAATCTTATTCAATCATTAGAATTAATATCCGAGTCTAATACTGTGGAATTATTAAATATATTTCCAGAAATTTTAGATAATTGGTTTAGTAACAATTTTACTGATACCAAAAGAAAAAGATACCAAAAATCTGTACAATTTGGTTTGAAAATCTTTTAACCAAACTTGACACAGACACAAGTACAAGTGATAAAAAATTCAATACGCTATTTCTTAAAATTTCAAAAATATTCACAAGAAAAGATAATAAAAAATCTTCATATGAAAATAATTTTGTGTTTTTAGTATTTCAACAATTAGAACGTATATATCCTTTTCTTGGTAATCGGAAAAATATTTGGGAGATTTTAACGACTATTGCTATAGAAAGGGTAAAATCACGCTCAAATCAAATATTTAGCGCAGTGATATTATTAATCCGGATAAAAGAAAAAGAAATCAGGATATTATTTTTAGATGTAATGAAAGGAATACTAAAAAAGACTGTTCAACAAATTAATGATCAATTAATAAATAAAATATACACGATATGTGATTGTACTAGAGGCAGGACTTTGGATGTTCAAAACTCATAAGTTTATTATCATAAGCTTGACTTTATTTATTTATTTATTTTTAATAATATACTAATTTAATAATTATTTAAAATATTTTTCAGGATGTGCGAAGATGTTTTGTGTCATATCATAACCATATTGCAAAGGCAATCGACCGCATCTGATCCTTCAGAAGATCATTTAAATAATTTAAGAGCTAGTGAATTTTGGAAAATTATATTTTGTGCTACCGGGAATGTTAAAAAACTTCATTCAAAATCGTTTGTTAAACATATTAGAATGTCTATCAATCAACTTGGTACATTATTCTATGAAAAGACGATTGATATACAATTATTACAAAAACTTTTAGAACATTCTGACGAAAAATTATTTCAACATTTTGATGCGGCTAAAGACAGAGAGAAATATTTTGGTGTAATTACTTCTTGGGGTAAAATCCCGAAAATTCGAGGGCTTTATGACGATTATCGACTTAAGCTTGATATGCTTTTCAAGTTTTATACCGGATTTTGTTCAATTGCTCAAGTAACAGATGCATATGATTATATTCAAGATATAAAACAAAATATGCAAACTTCAAATAAAGTGACGCTGAAACAAGTATTGTCATCAGATTATTGGGCATTCCATGAAACAACTTTGGATATTGCAAAACGTTGCTATAAATTTAATCGATCTCAGACTTTTCGAAATATTTTTGATGCTTGTATCCAAGAAGATGCCACTGCAACAAAAGTAGAATACATAGCGCAAAAATTAATGCCAACTGTTTGTGAAAATTATTATGTTATTTGTGAACAATTTGAAGAATGGGAAAATCTTAGATGTTCAGATGCGTCTTTGTTTTGGAAAAACGTGACGATTATTGATGCAGAATTCGATTTAATGAAAGGTCATAAATTCTATGAAAACCCCGGATTTATACAAACTCTTGATCACCTTTTAGAAACTTCTCATTGGATCGAGAAACTTGAGGAGTTAGAAAAAGTAGTAGAACTTTTCAAAGTACCATATAATGATGATGATTGGTTAACGAAATCAATTCGTACTTTAAAAGATGATTCCATGAAACTTAATCAATTAAATGAATTTTTCAATTCACTTAATAAAAATCTTTCCATTATTAATCAAAGTTGTTGGAATTTGATAAATGTGTTATCAAGTGCTGATGATCTTATAAGATTCTTAACCGAGCATAATATTAATGATTTGATGGATGATCATACTGATGGAAAATTGATTCAAGAAGATACGATTACGATTTCAACGCTTATTCAAGTCAAGCGCTTTTTATTACCCCTTATGAATAAGAATGAAATTAACGATACCGCTAGTTTTTTAGTTTCACTAACAAACGTTATGAAGGATTTTACTTTTGGGAAAATGATTGCATTATGTAATAATAGCAACATGGCATTACGAAAAATGTACAAGGACATTTCAAATCGTTTTGAAATTGCTAAGGAGATAATTATGAATGCCGTACCTAATGGAACTTATGTTTTTGCACGTGACAAAAAAGAAGACAAGTGCATTGTTTCATTAAAATATGTCTCTAAAACTTCTAAATCCACTAAGACTAAAATGATGATTTATAATATACATGAAATCTTAGATTTACGTGAACGAGCTCTTTTGATTGCAAAATCTAATAATATAAGGGAAAATGATATGATGAGTGACAAAGATGAGGAAACGTTAAAAAATGTTATGGATGAATTTGTTGTTCAGGTTGATATTGTACAAGAAATAATTGATATAGTATCAATGTTAATGCAAGTGGGCCATTTTGAATATAGAAAGTTTGAAAAAAAACTACAAGGGATAGTTAAAATGAAGGATTATCTGAAATCCTTAAAGGATGAACTTGAAAGATGGTGAGTATATTTATTGTTTTTTAATGATATTACAAGAAAATTTTTAACAAGTCATCTTACAAATTAATAGGCAAATTATAGTAGATCATGCACAAGAAAGGTGTTATTATTTAACATTCTTCCCTGTTCGTCATATTTTAGCATTCTATGATTATTTTACATCAGAAACATTAGATGAGAAGNATGAAGAAGAATGCAAAACATTGATAAGATTTGTAAACAGCAAAGCTCGGCTACCATCCCGTAAGGATGTTCAAGGAATTTTANGCAGATCTAAAGATTATTATGAAATTCTCTGCGAAATTGGGAACGAGTTAGAAATAATTTTCAAAAATATTCCAAAACAGCCGCGTAAACTTAGTAGTGGTG
>QKYT01000641.1:32642-45907 GCA_003550305.1 Glomus cerebriforme
ATTTATGGAATCAAAATTATATTGTGACGGGAAATAAGAAAAATACCAAATATTTTGCACGAGTAGCACTTGGGGCATATGCTAATCCTTTGCTGTAAGTGATTAATTTTTATTCATGATATTAAATTGATTATACTTTCGAATTAGTTTAAATAATTATTTAATTTAATTCACGTTACTAGTTACGTTCCGCCAAGTTTTAAATGCATTATTGCTATAGATGAGAAGGATGACTTTTTAACTGATCCTTCACTTCTTAATCGATTTGAAAAACAAAGAATTAGCATTAATGACATACTTAATGATAAGCAAAGATCACTTGTGGAAAATTTAGACTATTGGACAAATCGATTATCAACTTTGGGTGAAATTAATTCAGTGACTCACACACATAATAAGTTCAACAAGAAAGATTTATTCATTGGATTTGACGAAGATGAAACTTTACAAAGTTTGGTTGTTGAAATTACAAATAATAATCCTCAATTTAATGAAGAAGAAATTTTAGAAAAATGTAAGAAATGCTTATTTTCAATAGCACCATCTGATGGAATTATAAGAGCTGAACTATCAGCTTTAGAACAGGATGAAGTTGATCGATGGAAGAGTATTTATTTTCACAAACAAAATCAAGATAGCCTTTGTGATTATTTTAACGCTCTGTTTAATCAAGAGAAACCATTGTTTAGTTCCAAGGGTGAATTAGTAATTATCAGCACATTCTCTAAAATTAAGACGGATATCAAATTTTGTTTAAAAGATATAAGATATCAAGTGTATAATTTATCAATCTTTAAGACTGAATCTCAACTTTCAAATATGGTAAAAAAATTCTTTTTTGAATCAATAGATCAAGTTTTGATTATTCAATGTGATATTGCTGCTATTAATGCTAAATGTATTAAATTAACCAAGTACATTATTGAGCAATTTCGAAATGAGTTTTATCTAAAAAAGAACAATTTGAAACCAATATGCCTATTAAACATGCATGTATAATATTTCATATTCAACGAGATTATGAATCAAACTTAATGACCTCTAGTTTTATCTGTTGCTGGAAACGAATCGTCATCGAATCATTAGAACCACCAGAGATATCATTAATAGATTTTCTTGACAAATCTTTACAAGATATAGTTAATTCAGAACTTTTCAGCAAAATAGCTAATTCAACTATGCCATTTGAAAAAATCCTACAAGATGAATTATTATTTTTAGAACATCAGCATTTTAATGAAAGTCATAAAAACTATATTAGGTATGATTAACTTCTATTATTTCTTCGTCATGATTTAAACGATTTATAGATTAACTCTAACCCTGCATATTAATTTTTTCAGTACATTAAGAAATGAAATTTTAAATGATTCAAATATTATACAACTTTTAAAAGCAAAAACTTTTGAATGGATTTTAGAGAATTGTAAAAACTGGCAACATGAAGTAGCTTTAAATAAAAATAATTTGTCGAAATTTACTTGTTTTTCATTAGCTTTACGAAATCATGTAAAAATAATTGTTAAGCAAACAATTTGTAAAATGTTATATTCAATTGAAGACTTACTAGCAATTGAAAAAATTTTCAAAAATGAAAATAATGAGTCTAAAATGAAGAAAGAAATCATTGATCTATGGAAACAGTCCTTTATGAATAAAATAATTATATTTTATCTGAGCCAAGATTCTAAGATGTCATTACCAATCATTAATGATATTGAATTTCCTTTTTCATTTTATTTTCAACTTAATTATTATAAGAAATATTATTTTGAAGAATTGGATATATTAAAACAGGATTCAGAAAATATTGATCGTGATGAGTTGATTGAAGATCATATCGAAGATTTTAAAAATAAATTGATTTTTATTCATCCAAATTTTGAAGATTTACAAAAATATTCAGAAATATATTATTATGATTTTATTAGAATTATTTCATCAACTTATTCTATTGAATTAACTAGTAAAGAAAAATTGGACTTTATTTTAAGAAATCTAATTGGAAATAAAATAGTTGATGATCCATTTATCCTTCATATTTATTGGTGGAAATATACAAACGAAATTTTGATTCAATTAAAGTTACTTGAAACTTTTCCAGATCTCATCACAAAAGCACAAAGCGATTTTATTATTTATGGAAAGCTTGATCAATATCTTTTTAAAGCAGCAGTTAATTCAATTTTACAAAATATATATGACGATAAACCGTGGAAGCAAGATATGAATTTTATTTTATCCATGTATGATAAAATTAATGATTCAAAGAATTTTTCTTCAAATTGGCATTTGTTATTACTATGTAATGATCTTTTGAAAATCAAATCAATTCCATTAGAAAAAATCAAAGAAATTATTTATTTAAGAAAATCTCTCAGAAAGCAAGAACTTATTAATGTTGAAANTATTGATCTAGTATTTGCTAGTTNAGACAATAATGATGATGTAATCCCGATTATATCATTTATTACAAAAAGTCTTAAACTTATTTCTTTAGATTCTGAAGTTCGTTTAATTCTTTACAAAAATTTGTTTTCAAGGANTCCTTTCAAATTGATNAAGAGTGTAATTGAAAAAATATTTACCACTGAAATTCAACAGAATAAACAAATACTTTGCATATTGATTAAGAATTCCGAAGAAGCTTTACAACTTTCAATTAGATTGAAAACTATCAATGATAATATTCAAAACATTAACTCAAATATGGCGGAACTTTGCTATGAAATAATTCAAACAATCTTCAACAAATTTGAATTGAATGAGCTATCACCTTACTTCAAACATTCAATTAAATCAATTGTAAAACAACAGGATTTACCTTTGCAACGGATAACTTCAATAACATTTTTGAAAGAATTCATATATAAATTCTGGAAAAATTATTTTCATGAAGATAATTCTTTATCTAAATCATTAATCAAAGAAATTAATGGAATTATAAAAGAACTTGATGGTAATTCATTTATCCACGCTATATATTCATATTTTACATTAGATTTATATCAACAAAGTTCTTTTGATATAAAACAACTTGAAATATTAAAAAGTGAATTTACATGGTTAGGTAATTTTACTGATGTAGATATAAATAATCTTCCTAAATTCTTGAAACCAATTAGGAAAGTAAACTTTGAAGATTTTCGCACTTTTTATAATAATAATTTGGATAAATATTCTTTTCTTTCAGTATATTTTAAACATCATGAAAACTTAATGCTTATCAAGCAACTCTATCCAATTGTTAGATTTGTAAAAATTTTAAGCTCTAAACTTGAATATCATTTAACTAGAAAAGCAGCTCAAACTATGACATTTCATGAATTTATTAAAAAAGAATCCACAGATGATAATGAATACATTAATTTAAAATCTTTATTTGAAGAATTCACTTTTTGTTGGAATTCCGTTATTAATCATATTAATCAATATCAATCTGAAGAATTATCGTTTAACAAACCATTAATGAATCTTTAACTTCCAGTGATTTTTGGATTAATAGAGCAAAAAGATAGTGGAATCTATTTATGTGCAATTTTGGATTATTTAATTAAATTACATAATAAATTTTTGGATGATATTGCAGCAATTCCTATTGGAGAATGTGAAATTCTCAGATTTCTAGAAGATTCATCTTGGAATAATTTGACCTCTAAAGCATATTTCATTTCATCAATAAAGCTGACTCAAGCACAAGATAATAATTTTATTAATTTTGAATGGAATGATAAGATTTTAAAATATAATCAAAAAAATCTAGAAATGGACAGAGATATAAATTATACATTTGATTTACAAAAAATTGAAANGAAATTAGCTAAAAAATTAGTTCTTAATAAAGTTTACTTTGAAATGGAAGATAGTCAATTTTATTTGAAACATTTTCCATTTAAATATGAATTATTTCATAATTCTCCAAGAATTCTTTTTGATATTAAAAAGATATTACCACAAGAACCTATTGCAGCAGATAAAATGATAATCGTTTCAGCAATATTATTTCAACAATCAAATCCAACTAATTTATCCGAATTGCTCTTTCTTTTTGAGACAATTTTATGTTTTATTAAAGAATTATCAATTAAAAATAATAATATACTTATTTTAGATTTTATTAATCAATGGCTAAGATTAGCAAGATATAATATAACATCTATTGATATACTTAAAGAATTTTCTTTGAAACATATNATAGCATTTTATGAATTAATTGAAGGACATGTTGCAAATTCAGTAATCCAAAATATTGATGATAAATTTAAAATTCCATTAACACAACAAATGAAAGATTCAATTAATANTGTCATAGATTATAATGATCAGCAAAATCCACATCAACAGCTTATTTCTGCTAAAGCATTTGTTTTTGCTTTAAAGAGATTCATTTATAGATTTTTATTAACTGATTCCAATATTGGAAATTTAAAGTTAAATATGTATTTTTTGGATTTTACTTTAGATTTATGACCTAGTGATATTAAAAAAGAATTGGTTGAAAAGTTATTTCCCACTTGTTTATCAGTATCTCATATTTATGATATTTATAATTTTATTACTAATGAAATTGAGGTATGTACAGTATTTATTATTATATAAATTTAATGTGTTTTAAAAAAATAAATTTCTATATTTATTTATTTTAATTTATAGAAAGCAACAAATGACGGACAAAATAACAAAAGCTCACCTTCATTAACCACGAGAAAAACTATAATCAAAAAAATTAAGTTTATGGATTAACCTACCTTTAGCTTTAAAATGAACTTAAATTAAATAAACGTATAAATTTTTTTGGGAATATATAAAAAATATATAAAATAAAGTTAAAATTTGTCAATTTTTAATTTAAATTTGCTTAGCATAATTAATTATTATCTTTAATACTCAGTAAAGAAATTTTAAATGTTCATATTAAAATTCCCTTATATTATTTGGTTGTACTGTAGGTAGTCTGTAGATGGTGATAGTAATAGGCTGGCACGTGATTGCAGTTAGTGAGAAAGTTATTTATTCATCTGGTCCCAAAGGTTATTACTTGGATGAGGTAATTTGAGCATTTTTATTAAAAAAAATAAATTACCTTTTTAATCTAAAATATTATTACCTAGATAATTGCACAGCAATTTTTTATAATTATTTATCTTTTTGCTTCGTTTATCGAAGGATTATCAAAGGTATTATTTGAAAATGGCAAATGACAAAGTTCGAAGGTTCTAACCAGCAAAATTTAAATCGGTCTAACGGGTTGTTTTCTTTTTTTGCTATCTTTCAATTATAAAAATTTGTTATACTTCTAAAAACCATGTGTTGACAGTATTAGGAGAACCTCCTGTGGTTTTTTCTTCTCTATATATTACACAAAAATTCTACCAAGTATTTAAAACATGTAAAAATTGAAGATTGTCATTACAAAATTAAATAATTGAGATTTCTTACATTTGAAATTATTTTTAAACTTGTAATATTAGTAAGTATAAAAAATATAAATATGATTTGGCTATTAATTAAGTGAATCATTGAAATTGTCAGTTAGATTTATATGGAGTTAGGGGAAGTTAAAGGCATCATTAGAGTTAATTCATGATTCGCCAGTTAAGAGCTNTCGATCATTATGTAATACTAATTAAAATCAGGGATAATTGATCAATATATTCAAATGAACATACTTTAGCAATCTGACAATCTTCTCTTAAACATTCTTAATTAACTTCAACTACTCTAAAGAATGCCAAAACAGTGGAAACCTTCAGTCAAATTAATTGCTGTGGGTATAATTTTTCCCACTTGCATTATGGACCTTTTTTAAGAAACTGGTGGCATATTAAAACATCAGAAGAGAATAAACAAAGATTGAGCAATTTTACCAAACATTTAAGTAAAGATTTCTTTTTTGTGGATGTGTCAGGTTTCATGAATTGGTAAGTTTAATAATTTCTTTCCTTACCTTCTTTTTTCAATGAGCAGTTAAATAAGAAAACTTCTTCTTTTTGTAGGTTCCCTCTGTCTTCAATTTCGCGGATGGTGAGTTTGACAATTTTTTGTTTTCTTTTTTTTTAATGAGTTAACTAACGTTTCTTTTTGTAGGTTCTTTTCTGGCTTCAATTTTGATATTGATTTCTAGGATTGGTAGGTTTGAATTTCTTTGTCTTCTTCTTTTAATAAACTATTAAGTAATCATCATTTCTTTTTGTAGTTCCCTCTGGCTTTGATTTTGGCATTGGATTTCGTGGAATTGGTGAGTTTTGATTTTTTTTTGTCTTCTTTTTTTTTTAGCGAACCGTTGATTAATCTTTGTTTCTTTTTGTAGTTCCCTTCCAGCTTCGATTTCAGCATTGAATTTTGTGGAATTGGTGGATTTGACAATTATTTGTCTACTTTTTTTTTAATGAAATGTTAACTAATGTTTCTTTTTTTGTAGGTTCCCTTCCAGCTTCAATTTTGGCGTTAGATTTTGTGGAATTGGTGAGTTTTGATGATTTTTTTGTCTTCTTTTTTTAGCGAACCATTGAGTAATCTTATTTCTTTTTGTAGTTCCCTTCCAGCTTCGATTTTAGCATTGGATTTCGTGAAATTAGTGGGTTTTGACAATTATTTGTCTACTTTTTTTTAATGAAACCTTAACTAGCGTTTCTTTTTTTGTAGGTTCCCTTCCAGCTTCAATTTCAGCATTGGATTTCGTGGAATTGGTGAATTTTGATGATTTTCTTTTTTGTCTTCTTTTTTTTTTAGTGAACCGTTAAGTAATCTTTGTTTCTTTTTGTAGTTCCCTTCCAGCTTTGATTTTGGCATTGGATTTTATGGAATTGGTGGGTTTTGATGATTTTTTTTTTGTCTTCTTTTTTTTAGCGAATCATTGAGTAATCTTGTTTCTTTTTGTAGGTTCCCTTTCAGCTTCGATTTCAGCATTGAATTTTGTGGAATTGGTGGGTTTGACAATTATTTGTCTACTTTTTTTTTTAATAAAATATTAACTAACGTTTCTTTTTTTGTAGGTTCCCTTCCAGCTTCAATTTTGGCATTAGATTTCATGGAATTGGTGAGTTTTGATGATTTTTTTTTGTCTTCTTTTTTTTAACGAACCATTGAGTAATCTTGTTTCTTTTTGTAGGCTTCAATTTTGGTGTTGGATTTTGTGGAATTGGTGGATTTGACAATTATTTGTCTACTTTTCTTTTTTTTAATGAAACGTTAACTAACGTTTCTTTTTTTGTAAGTTCCCTTCCAGCTTCAATTTTGGCATTGGATTTCATGGAATTGGTGAGTTTTGATAATTTTTTTTTGTCTTCTTTTTTTTAGCGAACCATTGAGTAATCTTATTTCTTTTTGTAGTTCCCTTTCAGCTTTGATTTCAGCATTAGATTTTGTGAAATTGGTAGGTTTGACAATTATTTGTCTACTTTTCTTTTTTTTAATGAAATGTTAACTAATGTTTCTTTTTTGTAGGTTTCCTTCCAGCTTCAATTTTGGCATTGGATTTCATGAAATTGGTAAGTTTTAATGATTTTTTTTTGTCTTCTTTTTTTTAGCGAACTGTTGAGTAATCTTATTTCTTTTTGTAGTTCCCTTCCAGCTTCGATTTTGGCATTAGATTTCATGGAATTGGTGAGTTTTGATAATTTTTTTTTGACCTTTTTTTTTAGTGAACCGTTAAGTAATCTTTGTTTCTTTTTGTAGTTCCCTTCCAGCTTCGATTTCAGTGTTAGATTTTATGAAATTGGTGGGTTGATGTCTTTTTTTTCAATAAAAAGTTAACTAACGTTTCTTTTTGTAGGTTCCCTCTGGCTTTGATTTCAGCATTGGATTTCTTGGATTGGTAGGTTTGATATTTTTTCTCTATCATCTTTTTTAACGAACTGTTAAGTAATGAATCATCATTTCTTTTGCAGTTCCCTCTGGTTTTGATTACTTCCATTTTTTGCTTTCTTTAATTCAGATATTGTGAAATTTGGATTCTGACACTATCAGCATGTTTCTACCTATCAACTAAGCAATTTTCTAAAAAATCATAGAAAATTGAATTATTAGGTTTTCCAATTTACCAAAAAAGAACATGAAAAACAATTTTTAGCAGAAAAAAACAAATTGAATTTTTTGAAAACATGAAAATAAATAAAAATAAAATTTAAGGTCACAAATTGCATAATGAGACAGGAAAAAATATATTTGAGAATAATACTTACAAATTACTGATTAATATTATATACAGTATTTCCATTATCTTCTTNTTTGGGTCAACGCAACTAGAATAATCTAACACCGCTCTAACAACAACCTCTCTAACAACAGCATTGTTTACTTNATTCAGCTTTTTAATANAAAGGAATTATACNACAAAATAAAAATAATGGTATCTTTTTATTATTAGAATAATAGTTTTTCAACTTTAAATGTTTAAATTTTGAATAAATGTTAAAATAAGAAACAAATTTGCAAAAATAAGCAAATAATGAGAGAGAGATATATATGTATATATCAACAACAATCTGAATATGCCNTNTATTAAACCTTTGAAAATAAAAGACAAATCATTAAAAGAAATATTTCAATTAACACGTATAGGTATGAAGATATATTCATAAAAAAATGGTGGCTTATAGTTACATATTGAGTTACATCACTTAGTGACCAACTTTTTGTATTATTACAAATTTAGTAATGATCTTTAGAAAATGCATTCTACAGATCACTAATTAATTTATGCACATGATCAGTGAATCACGAATTAAAAATATTTATCATGAGTCCTTGATAGAGAAAAATCTGCTGAACTCTTAATGTAGTTTTATTAATTTTATTATTTTTTATTAAATTGTTGTCTATTAATCACAAAAGTCCATTCATTCCAATATAAAAGAATTAGTTATCTATTAGTGATCACTTTTATTGTAGTGAAGGTTAAATTTTTTGTACATTTTAGATTCTCTGGTACATTTTCTGCAGTTACTCCATTTGTAACCACTTCAACCATTTACCATTTTTAAAATAATAAAACTAGAAATTTAAAATCGTCCATTTTCTAGAGTTATAAACCAGATAATACTGAATTATTTATTAAACGTACAAGGACAACATCAACTTCAGAATTATTATTAAAATAAAAGCCAGATAAATGATTCATGAATTTAATAATAAAATGTTTTCTTATTTTCAATAGATTAGATAATTTAATGAATCACAAATATTATGTCAATTTTCAAAAAAAAAATCAATTTTTTGTAGTTTTTTACGGCCCTACCAATAATGGACTTACTAGAAGTGCACTATGCTCCTTCCTTCATATAATACCATGCCGTTTCACAGTTTCACAACCAACTAGCTCTACCATGGAACTGCAATAAGAATAGGGTCAGAGATAAGGATAGGGGTAGGTACGAAGCATTCCTGGGTGAATGAATTACCCAGGATTTTTGACAAGTTTCCAGATATATCCAGGCATCAAAGATATCCTGAATATATCCAGGATAACTTGTTAGAAACCCAGGTAATACCTGATGCATCCAGGATAACTACCCAAGATTTTTGATTAGAATGATACTTCATACCTAGAGAAAAATAAGAATGGTGTAAGGGAAAACTGGTACCCACGGGCTTACCATAAGATAAGCATGCTATGCCCCACTCACGCATAGCATCATGCTGCTCTACAAAAATACCCAATAATAAAAACCAAAGTGACCTTATTGTATTTCGTTGTGTTAAAAAAATAAACTTTATTATCTTAAACACTTTTTTTTAACATAAAGTTAATAAAAAAGTTTGGCGTGAAGAATTTTTTTGGGATAATATTCTAAGATAAATATAGAGTTAAGAAATGAAACAAAAGAATTAAGTGCAGTATTTATATTTGTTAAAGTCATTAATGACTTATTAATATGTACAATATGCAATATGCATTGTATAAATTATATCATATGTGTCATAATTTATAAAATATATATATAACCAAAATTATAATTTAATATGATTTACACCATATATGATCCAGATCATATTTTTAGGCGTCATGTTTATGTAACATAAATATATTTTTCTTTAATTTCTTTAATAGTAGATTAATTTGAATAGTTTATCAATCAGATCTCAAAATGATCAAACTGATCAACAATCGATAATTATGATTGTGATGATTTTTATAATATTCCTAATAATAGATTATATTGTGTAGATTTGAGTTAAATCTGATTTAATTTGATTCGATCTATTTACAATACTAATCAAAATAGACTAATAAGCTAAAAAAAATTTCAAATACATCAAGAAAAATTTTAAAATCCAAATATAAAACTATTATATAATTCTTATTATATGTATACAAGAATAATGAGATATGTATGTCTTTTAGAGAGAAGATAAAATTACTTTTTGGTCTAATAAAATTTAATCAATCACATTATGTGATCAGATAAACAGATGAATATTTCTGCTTCAGATTAATCATATAAATTGAGATAGAATATAAGAAATTATAGGAAAACTTTTTCGTAAATAAAAATTCTTTGATTTTATATTCATATTTACAATATTTTCAAATAATTTTGTTGATATGATTGTTTTTCCTCTGATTTGATTCATTTTGCAAGGTTGTCCAAAAGTAATAGTATGAATATTTTTGACTTGATTATAGATAGAAGGTTTGGATATTACCATAGCGAATTTACGTGCTCTACTAGCAAATGGTCCAAAATAGTCATTAAAAGCTTTTTCTTTACAATTCCAGATTGTTTTGGAAGTTCAATATTACAATTTTCAGTTGTAAAGATAATAAAAAAATCATTTTTTTACATTTACGTTCTTGTTGGTATACATATTGATTGATCAAGATTTTCTTATTTTATATTGGTGAATTTTATTTGAACTCTTAGTATTTGATTAATCTAATGAAAGAAAAGCATCTCCATATGATGAAACATTAATAATACAATATTTGAATTGCTGATCATTAACAGGAGAATGATAGCAATCAATATTATATTTGTTTGCGGATTATTTTCAGAATTTGTATCTATTTGATGCTTAGCAATTTTAAGTTATAGATTGTGATTTTTATATTGAATATTACCATTTAAATGTGCTCCTGTGTGATTGATATTAGTTTATTTTCTTCAATTACAGCTGACTTTATACAACGAAATGTTGCAACAAAAATTTTCAAAGCTTTGTCATGTCTTAGCTTGCATTGATATGATTAGATTCAGAATTGTTTTTTGCTCTTTATAATCATCAGATTGCCAATTTCAAAGTTTAATGGATCTGGTTGTTCGTATGTTTTAATAATATCATAAAAGTTTTCATTCTTTCTGAGAAGTTGAAATAAAATTTGATTACCAGTGGCGTTAAAAACATTAGTTTCATTTTCTTGTAAGGAGATTCCATTTTCAAAACTGATATAAAATACATAAACTTCTTTGATCCTAGTCAATAGTTCTTTATCTTCTTGAACTGATAAACATTATATTGCTGTTTGATGAAATTCATTAGCATTTCGAGATTTTCCTAGAAATGAAAAAAATATAATGGAAGCATAATTTCAAATTCCCTAAAAGAAAATTTTCATAATGTTTCTTAAGTTTCTTTCACAAAATAAAATTTAAAGATGGATGTAATTAATATTCCAATTTACACCAGAAGAACGAAGTAAAGGTATTGGTTCCATATATGGCAATCCTAATATATAATATAGTATGTTATCAGTCTCAATATAAATAAGTTTCTGTTAAAAATTATTGAAGATATACCTTTATGAAAAGCCTCAATTTCTTAAATGCTATAAAAAAAAGTTTTAATATGTTAAAATATTCTTGCGCAAATAATGAATTTGAAAATATTTGATTGTGAAAGACATACTTAGAGACTTCAAGTAGATGCATTTTTCTTCATCTGTACTTAAATCATTAAGAAAATATAATGCATCAGTTTATCACTTTTTATTTTCTGTGAAGTAATTAAATAATTTTATTTTGTCTTTATTATCAATTTTAAGGTGATTGATTTCTTGTTATTGACATGTTTTTGATTTACAAGTTAAAAATATATTACAAAATTTTATCTTTATATAAATTTTGACTCATTATAAAAATCAGAGTTCTTGTTATCCATTAAAAAAAAGATATCCACGGATATTCCAATATCTTATACAAAATTTTTGGAATATCCGTATCTAATAATGATAATTCAGGCCAGAATTATAGAAATTTTCGTCAAAAATGGGGTACGTCTAAAGCGGAGTAGAATCACGTGATTTTCGTAAAATTTTTGGCCAGAATTATGGCATTAAGAATTTATACATGTGACAAATAAAAGGTGATAAATAGGATTTCACCTATCGAAAAAATTTTAAGTCCCTAGAATACTTAGGAAAAATGGAAAATGAAGGTGTGACGTGGGGTGACAGATATTCACTATGATCACGTGATTCTACTCTGCTTTAGATATCCCCCAAAAATGGAAATGATCATCCTAAATTATAAATTTGGCCTGAATTACTGATAAATATCCAGAATGCAGACAAACTAAATCAGATATCTGAATGAATGAATGAACGGATAGGAACTTAACTCTAATGAAAATTAATCTGATTAAATAGGTCAAGTAAATCTTTCTCAATTACTGTATACAAAAATGTTCATAACTTAAAGGCAAATGACAATTTATTTCGTATTTTTATCTTATTTTTTTATTATTTCTATTTTTATCTTTTTTTATCCCCTTTTTTCACCCACTCTTCAAATCTTTTATTCCTTTTCATCTCTTATTATTTCTGATCATTCCTTTTCATTATTCTTTCATTATTATACTTTTTTATTATTTCTATTATTTTGTTAGTCCTTTTTTATCATTGTTATTCCTTTGTAACAAATTTAATGTTTCCTTTACATTTTTATTAAAATAAAAAAATTTTGAATAATAATTAATAATAATTAATAATATTAATTAGTTTGTACAAAATAAAGTTCCAATTTAAAATTAAAAATTTTCCAACACTATGCTATTATTTATCACTTTCCTCAAGTAAAAACTTATATCAGACATTGGAAATGTCACATGAGTTGACGATCATTAATTAAAAAAAGTTTGTGTAACCATCATCAAATATTTTACCCCATAGTTAAAAAAAGAAATTTCTAATACAATGCTTACACAAATTAAGTAAATTGATAGTTCGTCATATGTATTATAAATTTCCATCATCATTTCCACTTTAGTAATATATATTTTTTCTTTTGCATATACAAGAAAGTTCGCCTCAAAAATACAGTTTTCCT
>QKYT01000641.1:50727-62439 GCA_003550305.1 Glomus cerebriforme
AAATGCTTTTTGTTTATCAATACTGGTTCCAATTCCATGTTGGTAACAATATCCTAAACTATTAATTCCAGATGAATTTCCTAAATCTGCAGCCTTTTGAAATAATTCAAATGCTTTTTGTTTATTGATACTAGTTCCAATTCCATGTTGATAACAATATCCTAATTCATTCATTCCAAATGCATTTTTTAAATATGCAGCTTTTCGATACAATTCAAATGCATTTTGTTTATCAATACTGGTTCTAATTTCTAAATAGTTGAATTTTCCAAGTAAAATAATAGAATTTGAATTATTTTGATTATTTAATAGAAAATTATTAATTTCTTGTAGATTTATATTATAATTATTAAAATAATTAAGGATTATCTGCTTTTCATTTTCATCATAATTTTTATCAAGATGATCAATTATTTTATCAACTAAATTGTTTTCAAATTGATTACTTAAAGATTCTATTTCTTTTGTATTCATTTCATTAAAATTTTGAATAATTTGAGATAAATCTCCATGTAATGAATTATTAATAATATTTTCAGAATTCTCAATAGTATTTGAAATGAGTTGCTGGTTATTTAATAATTGGATATTCTCATTACAATTATAAAGGTGAAAATCTTTTATAATGATATTTTCTTTTATAATGATCATCTTTAATTTATCAACTACCTGACTGATAGTTGGACGATCATTCGGTTCACTTTTCCAACAATCTATAAAACAAAAAAAAATCTTTAATTAAAACAATATTACTCATAAGTCATAAATTAAAATCATAATTACCAGTATAAATCTTTACATAATCTTTAGATGTATTAGGAACAGGTGTTTCTCTAAGACCTTGTAAAATTTCTACAGTTAACCCAGCATCATATGGTTCATTACAAAAAGGTGGCCGGCCACTAGAGATTTCCCATAAGAGTATACCAGTACTGTAAACATCACTCTTTTTATTTAATGAATAGATTTGTAATTGATTGTTACTATTTCTTTTTCGATCAAATGATTTTGGATCAACATAAGGAACAATCCCAAATACTTTTGATNGAGAATTGGANNTTTCATCGATNCTTTTTGATAATCCAAAGTCTGCCAACTTGATGGTATTTTGATGAACTAATATATTTTTGGAATGCTATTATTAAATACAATAAGTAAAAACAATTAAATTAAATTAAGATAGCTAATATTAAAAATATTTCATAATATATTGGGTGTCTTCACAAAATGCATGATTGGGATTAGATTAGGATTGAGATTATGATCAGCTTGAGATTAAGATTAGCACTTTAATCTTAATTCACAAAAATCAGATTAAGATTATATTAATGTCAGCCAAATATTAATTCAGGCCAAAATTTTGTGTAATATTAAATAAAATTTTTTTACTTTTTTGGTTTTAAGGTAATACAAAATGCATACCAATACATTTCTTGCATATACATTTATAAGTAAAAATCCAATTAAAATTCTTCTATCATAAATATATGTATACTTATGCACGTTTATGCATAAATTCCTTTTATGGTAATATGCTAAACTTTGTGATTTTGATCCGTCTAGTGGTTCACTTGGTTTTTCGTTCCTAATCTTACTTATTGAGTAAGATTGAAATTTCATATGAAATTTCAATTATGATTAGCTTAAGATTAAGCTTAATCTCAATCATGTTATTTGTGAAGCCAGATTAACCACTAATCTTAATCTTAATCTCAATCACACATTTTGTGAAGACACCCATTGTAAATGAATATAAATGAATTACCAAATCACGATGAATGATTCCTTCATTATGCAAACATGATACAGCATAAGCCAGTTGAAATGCAAGATTAAATTTATTGTTCCAAGTGAGATTTTCAAAATTTTTTTCCAAATAGTTTCGGAGGCTGCCACTATCAGCATATTCTAATACCATACAATATTTTTTCCTTTTATTTTCTTTTAAGAGTAACAAAAACACCAATGTTAATTAATTTTATTTAATTTTTTTTATAAATATCATTATTTAAACATATAATTACCCAAATTAGACGTGACACCATAAAACCTAATAACATTATCATGAAAATCGATTTTACGCTGAAGTTTAATCTAAATAATAATAAAATTTAAAAAATTTTAAATTAGAAATTTATATATCTCAAAATATGTATTTAAGTTATAATTACCTCATGAATAATTTCTTTAACTGTGGTGTTATTAGAATTAATAAAAGATTTCAATGCAAAATATTTATTAGAATTTATCATATTTGCACGATAAACTATTCCAAAGCCTCCGGAACCAATTTCCGTAAGATTATATAAATTTTCAAATTCATAATGATTAATGAGTTCATTAGAAATAGCATCTTCAATCCAATTAATTCCCACATTTGAATTTTTAGTAACATTAAATTCAGTGTTATTAGACATTGTTTGGTATGGAAAAATTCTTACTGTAGAAGTTAAAAAAAAAAAAAAAAAATTAGTGTAAAAATTAAGAAAAATTATTTTTTTTGCTTATTTATAATAGTACTCTGTATTACCGTATTACCAAACGAAGTGTTACCAGCCGGATGTCAATCATTTTTTACGCCGCCATAGGATATATTTTTGTATTACAGCTTGCATTTAATCTAACCATAACTCAAATTAAGATAAATCGATTATTTTTGTGACACATTAAAAAAAAAAGAATAACTAAAAAAGGTTAGCTGCAATTACTCAGTTTGTGTTTTAAGTTTAAATGATTGCGCAAATTAACATCTCTAGATTCTTCAACATAATAAAGGATAGTCTATTACCATGAAAAAAAAAGTTTAAAGTATAATTTCATGCATAATTTCATTATTTCATGTATAACATGGTCTTCCGAATAATTCCTTTCTCAAATAAATCCATTTTTAATATCACCTTGACATTGTCGAATGACTGCATTAATTTCAAAGATTAAAATATTAAAATGTAAAAACTAAATATTCCTAAGAATAATCAATTTTAGATCACATTGGTTCTTCTGTTACCAGTCAGATAATTCTATGCTAAATGAAATTGACTTTAAATGTTAGGCTGTCAGTAATTTTCACATAATTTGAATATTGATATATTTCCAAACGAATTTAATATTGTAAAATTTGATTTCAAACTACTAATTTGGTGTAAACAATAAATTATTTTTAAAAGAAAAATTTTACAATGATAATGAAAATTGTTAATTTCAAAATGGTGAATGAATATAATCAGTTTAATAAAAAATTAATAATACTGTATGTTGTAAAATGTCAACGGTATTTCATATTTAAAAATTAGTTATAATGCATTATCATTTTTGTCTTATTTTATTGACTAATAAATAATTTGAAAGTTTTTTATATTACGAGGTTATATTCTTACAGGTATACTTTTAAAAAACTTTTGTTGTATATAAATTTTTAAATAAATACGATGAATACGGCAATTTTTTTTGTCTAACCATTGAATATTTATAAACTATATAACTAAGGTTTAGATAACTCGTTGTATAAATATTTATGAATTGTGTAACGTGTGGTGCGTCTGCGCCTGGTCTATTCCACATTTTTTTTTAGAATGAATTTCTCTATTTTAGGTTCGGCGAAATGAAATGGTATACTGTGGCGAATTGGTAGGTTGCGTGATCATTCTATTTTAAAATAGTTTTTTATATAATTTTTTTTTTTTTTTTTTGTAAATCAGATATCTGATGAAACTTTAATAAATCACGTGAAAATTTTTTTAAAAATAGGCAGTTTTTTTCATTATTTTGAATAATATTCTATATTTGATTATAAAAATAAAGTTTCCAGTATTTTCGCATGGCCAGCTACAGTATATGTTGCTTTGTCAAGAATTACTTCATAAAGTTCTTATACTATGTAAGAACCAGCAGGACTGTCAGACCAAAAATATTGTTTATTGTGAAGCCTTTCATAACATAAAATTGTAAATATAATTTATATCCCAGAAGTAAATAGGAATAATGATGTAGTAATGAGAGAAAAGAAAAAAAGAAAGTTCATACCGAAAGGACAAGGAAAATTTATCAGAAAACTATAATATAGGCAATATATTTTTTTTTTTTTTTATTCGGCAATTGATATCAATATTAACTATAAATTTCTAATTATACTTTAAGCTACTTATTGATACCATTTTCCTGATTATAAATCAGAATGTTTTTTTGTTTATATCACAGCTTATTTCTGGAATGTTTTTATGTACACGATTTACTATATTAAATTAAGTTCATTGAACCCGGTGCGAAGCAACGTGTTATGGCTAGTATTCATAATAAAAAAAAATAACCTTAATGTTTTAAAGTCTGAATTTATTAGTAGTTTTAGTACGAACTAGTGAATTTTTTTTAATCAATTTAATTATAGATATAGTGAAGTGTTTAATAATTACGTAAGACAAATTAAAAAAAAATTAAAAAATTTGATTGGGCGGTGAAACGTATGTAATTTTTTAAATAAAATTAATCAAAATAAAAACAATTTTCTTTTAAGTAAATTTAAAAATAAAGGATAACATGAAGTGCTTGTGATAATTAAGTAAGCAAAAAAGTCAATATTTATATTCAAGAAAATCGCTATTACAAATTTCACTTGATTTTTTTGCGCGTAATACAAAAATCAAAACAAAAAACTCATTATTATATAATCTGGATTCAAAGAATCAATGAATAATTAAAATTGGATTAGTGATAATGGTATGATACACTTTGATTATTTATCTCAGTCTAATAAACAATTCATAATTACACTGAAATTACATAATACTGGCTAAGATTGCTTGCTGAAACTGGTGCCGAAAACTATTTAGATCTGGTTGCTACAACATACATAATCATACCAAAATTGTATATCTTTGTTCTCATAGCAATTCAAGAGCTACTGTACATAAGTAAGGCAATATCTCCGTAAATTTTTGTATCATCTATATTGGCTTCTCCATTAACTCCACATAATCCCATATCTAAAATACATAATGTTGCATCTACAAGTGAAGCAGAAATTGAATAAACTTCCTATGTGAAAATAACGATAAACTCTATTTTTTTATGAATATTTCTGTTTTCTTAATATTTAACAATGAATTAATTTTAACACTACAATTAAATTGGCCATAATGTTCATAAAAATCTCCACCTTCTGTGTAATTAAGAATTATAGTATAATTTGTTGTATCTGGGTTTTAATATTATCGAACCATTCAAAAGAAGACGCTTTAACCTATCAAATCATAAAAGAATTATATTATTAAATTATGTAAGTATGATATTCAAATTAAATTTATAAAAAAAACTTATATTCAATTAACAGTTAACATTTTGTGAACTATGATATATAAGTATTTTTTAAAACAACTTTATAAATTTTAGACCTCTTTACCAATCTTTTTTCTAGAAACGATTCATACGCATGGGATTATGACTGATCAGCAGTAACTCTGGTCAATTATATCGTGCCGGCCCGAATTATTACAAAATCCTAGTATTTTGATAAGTTTGACCTGTTTCTTTGTAATTCTAGTTGGAACTATTTATTTTCACTTTTATGGGTGGTAGATAGTATATTTATTGTGACCAGTATATAAATACATATTCACATGCAGATTGGTTTGTGAATCCTTCGTGATTTTTCCAAGACGTTTTATTTAATTTGATTGGAATAATTCCTTAAGTAAAAAATTCAAAGTCTATTTCCCATTTTATTTTTGTTTCTGTAAAATAATAATAATAATAATAATAATAATAATTTTTTATGAACTGCTCATATTTCCATGCATGTTGCATACTATACAATAGGCGAATAGAAATTGGCAAGGAATATACAGTAATGCTAAAATATCCATCCTGACTTCGAATAAAAGAAATAGTTACATAATTTACAATAAAATTAAGGCTACAGCTAATTAAGAGGAAAAAATGACTTCATAATTGCTGGTCTGATACTACCATGAATATTTAACGAGTATTTTTGTTTTAACTTTAAAGTAAATAGATGAAAAATTTTTTCTCTCCAATATTTAAAATCAGATTATGCGAAAATCAAAAAAGAAACATTATTTGCTCAATATTAGTCTGCCAATGATTATCTCGATTATCAATTAAAAGTTTACAAAAATCAAATCAAGGTTTTGGAATGAAATATGTTTGTTTCGAATAATAAATTGCAAAAAAAATTTTAAATGTTTGAAATAATTCCTTAATTTTATGTAATTATTTGACGAATGAAATAAATTATAAGTAAAAATCGTGATCTTTCAGATATTAGTAATATTTTTACAAGCGTCGGTACTGAAATAAGTTTACATATAACTTCAATTTAATTTAGTAATTGCTAAACTATTTATAAAGTTTATTAAACTGATTAAAAAAAAATTCATCTTGTCTAATTCAATTGAATAATTACCATCAATTGAAAAAATTTTCAATGATGAAAATAATGGGTCTAAAATGAAGAAAAAAAATCATTTATCTATGAAACAATCCTTCACGAATAAAATAATTAATAACATCAATAATTTGTCTCTGACAAGAACC
Organism: Glomus cerebriforme; assembly: GCA_003550305.1. Taxonomy (NCBI): domain Eukaryota; kingdom Fungi; phylum Glomeromycota; class Glomeromycetes; order Glomerales; family Glomeraceae; genus Glomus; species Glomus cerebriforme. Next base: position 57,277 of record QKYT01000641.1, read on the forward strand.
TATATGTTGTCATTTCCAATAATTATTAATATCGAAATTCCTTTATATTTTATTTTCAGATCAATTATTATAAGAAATTTTATTTGAAGAATTGGATATGATACTGATCATGATGTGTTGATTGAAGATCATATTGAAGTTGTTAAAAATAATTCATTCAAATTATAAAAATTTACAAAAATGTTTAGAATTATATTATGATGATTATTTAGAATTTTTTATCAACTTATTCATTTGAATTAACTAGTTAAGAAAAATTAGAAAAATTGGACTTTATCTAATTGAGTTATTGATCTCATATTTATTGGTGAAAATATACGAACGAAATTTTGATACAATTAAAGTTCTTATTACAAAAAGCTCAAAGCGATTTTATTATTTATGGAAAACTTGATCAATATCTTTTCAAAGAAGCAGTCAATTCAATTTTACAAAATATATGTGATCATAAATCACGGAAACAAGATATGAATTATATTTTAATAGTTTATAAAATTAATGATTCGAAAAACTTTACTAATTTTCATTTATTATTATGTAATGATCTTTAAATCAAATCAATTCCATTAAGAAATTATTTATTTAAGAAAAATATAAGAATTTATTAGAACTGAAATTAGTGATCTAATATTGCATGTTTAGATAATAATAATGATATGATTTTCATTACATCATTTATAACAAAAAGTCTTAAACTTATTTCTTTAGAATTTGGAGTTCGTTTAATTCTTTACAAAAATTTATTTTCAAGAAGTCCTTTCAAATTGATGAATAGTATATTGAAAAAAATATTTACCACTGAAATTCAACAGAATAAACAAATACTTTGCAATTTGATTAGGAATTCCGAAGAAGCTTTACAACTTATAATTAGATTAAAAACTTTCAATGATAATATTCATTCTGATACGGCATTGCTGTGAAATAATTCAAACAATCTTCAACAAATTTGAATTAAATGAACTATCACCTTCGATTACTTCAAACATTCAGATAAATATTCTCTTCTATCAGTATTTTTTAAACATTATGAAAATTTAAAGTTCATAAAGCATCTCTATCCAATTGTCAGATTTGTAAAAATTTTGGGTCCTAAACTTGAATATTATTTAACTAGAAAAGCAGCTAAAACTTTAACATTTCATGAATTTATTAAAAAAGAATCCGCAGATGACAATGAATACATTAATTTAAAATCTTTTTTGAAAAATTTGCTTTTGGTTGGAATTTGATCATCCAATTATCCAAAAAATTATCTTTTAACAAACCATTAATGAATCTTCAACTCTAGTGATTTTTGGATTAATAGAGCAAAAGATAATGATTAAATTGCATAATGAATTTTTGGATAATGCCGGTTGTAGCAATTCATATTGGAAAATGGGAAAGTCTCGAATTTCTAGAATATTTATCTTGAATATTCATCTTGGAATAATTCTACTTCTAAAGAATATGTTATTTCCTCAATGAAGCACAAGATAATAATTTTATTAATTTTGAATGGAATGGTAAGATATTAAAGTATAATCAAAAAAAAAATCTATAAAAGGAGCAATATATAAACTATACATTTGATTTACAAAAAAATTGAAATGAATTAGCTAAAAAATTAGTCATTACTTTTTGATATTAAAAGTTATTACCTCGAGAACCTATTTCAACAGATAAAATGTCAACCATATCTGCAATTATGCTTCAGAAGCAATCCATAATTTTAAATAAACTTTATTTTATGTTTAACCAATCATTTTAAACTAAATTTGAATATACTGTCACATAAAATTCGAATTTTTTACATAAAACTATTGTCAATACAGCAAATAAACTGAAAAAATATTTTAATTTATAACAAACTATAAAATTTAGGGTAAAGCAAACAAGAGAAATTTTACTAATTTTACTTGTTTTAAGTAATAATGCAATACTACATAAAAAAAAGAACAAATATTTTATCTAATAATTGCTGTTAGTGGTTGGATTACTGTTATAGTTATTGGATTTAAAAGGGTTTACGAACTAAAATCTGCGTCACAATCAATGATCAGTTGATTTTGTGGATAGTGGATTTGAACCAGGCATTTTAACTAACTACATAAATTTTAAGTATAAGATCAATTATATGATCATTTAATAAATCAAAATTCGATACAAAAAAAAAAAATCTTTTTTTTTCAAAAATGACAATTGATAATACTGACACTACTCATACTAATACTAAGAGAAAAAAATCAAAGCCTCGACACTGAACCCTTACAATTAAACATTCTATTTCTAAAATGTTTTAACTAATTATATGACTAATAGCAGAGATGAAATTCACTTTTCAAGTTCATTTGCCGGAGGGATTAAAGAAATTTGGACAAAAATAATTATTGGTGAGGGGAAAAATTAGGATCATGGATAAACTAATAATAAACCTATTATTAAACTTCGCCAACTTTTTCTAGTAAACAATGTATTGGCAATCTGATCCAGTTATTATATCGTTATTAATTATTAAAAAAAAAATAAATATGTTGTTAAAATAACTAAATCTTTACTTGGAAGAATTATACTGAAGAAAATTATAAATCAGATGACCGCATTTTGGATGTGAGAAATGACCAATTTGGAATTTAAATAAATTCAAATATGTTTGATAAATTTGCTTTGTAGATTACATTTTTAATTCTATCAAATCATAAGATAAAATTATGGTATATCAGCATCTACAGTAATAACTCGTTTTAAGAGACTTAAATTCATTCAATTTATGAACAATAAACTTCAAAGAAAAATGACTGTTATTATGTCCTCTATTAAGATATTATGTTCAAAGACAATAAAAAAAATGACATTATAAACTACCATTTGTTTTTTAACTGGAAACTTTACCAAAGATCAAATGTATACTGCCATTATAACTTTAGTCCATGATATAATTTAATTGGCTCATTATTTTTACAATCGTGGTCTAAGGTTTATTGTTTAAAGTTTTGAAATATCCTAGTTATAATTTATTAACCAAATTTATTTTCTAACTGTTTAATTTATATTATTTTACATAAAATTAGTCATTTAATAAAAAATTATAAACGTCATATGAAAATACAAATTATTTATCTTAAAAAAAAAATCAATCTATTTACGTAATAAAAAAAATGTGACATAATCCCCTGAAAAAGCACTTGCTCATGTTAAAATAAAGGAAAAAAAATTCCATCACCACGAATCATGCAGTATTATTACATATTATCAATGAATAAATAAATTACTGCAACTAATTAATAAATATGAATTTTATTTTTATTTATTATTATTTTTTTTTTCTCAGAAAATAGTGAAAAAGGCGATTTATTTTTTATTTATTTCATTAATTTATGAAACATTTACATTCAAGCAGACTAAAAAATTCTAATTACTCATATATAATAAAAATATAATTTATGGTCTGTCTGTTAAGTAGGATAAAATAAAGGATTTTTTTTTAGTTTATTTATTATATAAATAATTTACATTTGTAAGTTCCCTAATTTTATTTTGAGCATATTGATATCCTTGTTCAGCAGATTTTTCATACCAATAAATTGCTTGATTCTTATTTTTTTTGATTCCATATCCTCTTTCATACATAAAAGCAAGTTTATATTGGGCTATATTATTTCCTAAATCTGCAGCCTTTTGAAATAATTCAAATGCTTTTTGTTTATCAATACTGGTTCCAATTCCATTTAAATAACAATCTGCTAAATTGAATATTCCAGATGAATTTCCTAAATCTGCAGCCTTTTGATATAATTCAAATACTTTTTGTTTATCAATACTGGTTCCAATTCCATTTAAATAACAATCTGCTAAATTGAATATTCCATATGAATTTCCCAAATCTGCAACCTTTTGATATAATTCAAATGCTTTTTGTTTATCAATATTGGTTCCAATTCCATTTCTATAACAATCTGCTAAATTGCTTATTCCGGATGGATTTCCTAAATCTGCAGCCTTTTGAAATAATTCAAATGCTAGTTGTTTATCAATACTGGTTCCAATTCCATTTAAATAACAATCTGCTAAATTGTTTATTCCAGATGGATTTCCTAAATCTGCAGCCTTTTGAAATAATTCAAATGCTAGTTGTTTATCAATACTGGTTCCAATTCTATTTAAGTAACAATCTGCTAAATTGTTTATTCCAGTTGAATTTCCTAAATCTGCAGCCTTTTGATATAATTCAAATGCTTTTTGTTTATCAATACTGGTTCCAATCCCATTCTGGTAACAATATCCTAAACTATTATTTCCAGATGAATTTTCTAAATTTGCAGCCTTTTGATATAATTCAAAGGCCTTTTGTTTATCAATACTGGTTCCAATTCCATTTATATAACAATCTGCTAAATTGTTTATTCCAGATGAATTTCCTAAATCTGCAGCATTTTGATATAATTCAAATGCTTTTAGTTTGTTAATACTGGTTCCAATTCCATTTAAATAACAATATCCTAATTTATTCATTCCAAATGCATTTCCTAAATCTGCAGCCTTTTGATATAATTCAAATGTTTTTTGTTTATCAATACTGGTTCTAATTCCTAAATCATTGAATTTTCCAAGTAAAATAATAGAATTTGAATCATTTTGATTTTTCAATAGAAAATTATTAATTTCTTGTAGGTTTATACTATGATTATTAAAATAATTAAGGATTTTCTGCTTTTCATTTTCATCATAATTTTTATCAAGATGATCAATTATTTTATCAACTATTATATTAAAATTATTTTTAAATTGATTATTTAAAGATTCTATTTCTTTTGTATTCATTTCATTAAAATTTTGAATAACTTGAGATAAATCTCCATGATCTTCATATTCATGTAATGAATTATTAATAATATTTTCAGAATTCTCAATAATATTTGAAATGAGATGCTGGTTACTTAATGATTGGATATTCTTATTACAATTATAAAGGTGAAAATCTTTTATAATGATATTTTCTTTTATAATGATCATCTTTAATTCATCAACTACCTGACTGATAGTCGGACGATCATCTGGTTCACTTTTCCAACAATCTATAAAATAAAAAAAAAGACTTAATTAAAACAATATTACTCATAAATCATAAATTAAATCATAATTACCAGTATAAATCTTTACATAATCTTTAGATGTATTAGG
>QKYT01000642.1:0-13378 GCA_003550305.1 Glomus cerebriforme
AAAAATTATGGCATAATACTGCGTAAATATACGGTATTGTTAGACTTTCGGAGTACTTTACATTAAAAATATTCCTGATGCTAGAGTGGGCACAAAGATCATGCGAAGCAGGACTTTCTATGAGCTGATCAAATTCATTTATGAATGTATCTGCGATAAAATGATAAATCTTTTTGTTATATGGTAAAGTTAGTGTTGGGAAAGAAGCTGAAATGTTAAGCAAAGATGATTCCTATTTTTTAAATATTTGGTTGCTAGGTAATCAAATGAAACAGTAGAAAGCTTGTATAAAGAAAGTCATCAATTTGTCCAAAACTTGCAAAAAAATACATTTTGAATGGATGACATTGTTGATCTTGTTAAAAGTAAATGTAGCATGAATGGATTATAAGATGTGGAATATTAACCAATCCCTGTTATCACTATTCAACCGTGCTTCTAAGATGAAGAAAGATAAAAGAAACAAATAAAGATTAAAATTTATAGGAATTTCATTATATATTAAATAATTTTTATATTATATGAATAAATAGTTTAATATATTATTATTATTTAATTTAAAGAATTTTTATAATTTATGTTACTCGTTGTAACCAAAGATATAGAATAGATTACAATTAACGTTTACAAATATTTTATAGTTTAATTTATATTTTAAATAATTTATAGTTTAGTTTAGTAACACATGATTAGCACATAATTAGTGTGACAAAGTAAAGTGTAACAAAGTAAAGTATGACGTAATAATGTGGCAAAGCAAATGATCAGCATGATTAATTATGAGTCATTGCAGATCACTTAATGGAGAAGTACAATTACGTTATAAAGGGGTAATTTATTATTAATCATTAGTAATCATTAATAAGAAGGAAAGATGGAAAGTTGGAGAATATAAGAAATTTAAGAAAGAAAAAAAGAAAAAAAAATAGAGACATATAGAAATAAGAGAAAGAAAGATTGAAGGAAATATATAGAAATAAAGAAAGAATGAAAGAAATGAAGTATTACAAATAGTTTAGAAAATGTATAAATATTGGCTAAGAATTCTTTAATTAAAAGTTTTTCAGCTTGAGAGCTTTTAACTGATAAATAAAAATAATCAATAAAACAAATATTTAAAATACACAATCCTTAATTATTTCCTTAGTGAAAAAGGCCTGAACATAATAGTTCTATTAGTCCTGAAGTAGCATAAATATTTCTATACAATTCTTCTTTATTCTAATATTTTAAGTTCAGAAATAAAGTATGGGAAATTATCTGAGTTTAATTATTTAATGAAAAGATATTTAATGTTAAGGGAAACTATCGCATTTTGAAAGTTAAATTTGAAATTATAAAGAAACAATGAGATTATTAAGATTTAAACCAAGCATATTAATAAGGAAAATATTAACTTTAGTCTACTGGTATGTAGCAGATGCTGGTGACAAAATGGTGCATGCTTCGAGGAAGAAAGTGATTCTTAGTGGAATCATTCTGACTATCTTCATATAGTTGGGTACCTTTGTAGTATTTCTTGAGAATCTGAACTTAGAAAATAAAAGAATTTCTTGGTGAAATCATAAGAATAAAAATAAAGGAAAAGGGATTAAGTAAGGTTTATTAAAAGATATTAAAATAATGATAGATAAGCTTAGTGCTTTTATGAAAAATCCTAAAATAAAAGAAAGGTTTTAAAGTACCTGTAAACTGAATAAAATTGGGATTAAGTAAGGTTTATCTAAAATAAAGAAATAGAAGTAAATGAGCTTAACGCTTTTATGAAAGATCCTGGAAATGAAATGAAATAAAAGAAAAGGTTTTAAAGTAATGATAAACTGAATGAAATTGGGATTGAGTAGAATTTATCAAAAGATATTAAAATAATGGTAAATAAACTTAGGTTGTATGAAAGGCCCTAAAGATAAAAATAAAAAGAAATGGAATTTATTATAAGAAGGTTTCTGCGTATTATAATAAGTTATAAAGGCTGTAAAGATTCTGCAGTTGGAATAAGGAAATCAAAAGAATGAAAATAAGAGATAAAACTGTATTAGGATTTCATAGATGGAATAAGAAAATCATTGGCTGAAGAGCTTATAAATTATAAAAGAGAACAAGCGATTAGCTTGCATTATAAAGTCATAAATGTAAAAAAATAAAACTGTATTAGGATTTCGTGGTTGGAATAAGAAAATCATTGGTTGAAGAACTTATAAACTACAAAATTTGANAAGCGATTAGTTCGNNTTATAAAGTCATAAAAGTAAAAATTATAAATAATTTTGGTGGTATTGTTGAGTAAAAGAGTTGAAAAGTTATGAAAAGAGTTACAAATAATTTTGGTNAAATTAAGAAGTGAAAAGTTATGAAAAGATATGAAAAGAGTTATAAATTTGGCGGATTAAGAAATGAAAAGTTATGGAAAAGTTACAAAAAGTTGTGAAGAATGCAAAGAGATTCGATAGAATTATGAGTAAAGAAAATTGTAAATTTAGGAAAGAGAGATTAATAACTATGAGAAATAAGTGATATAACAAAAGAATTATCAGTAAAGAATTTGAGAATGAGATGTAAAAGGAAATTATGAGAAAATAAAGAATTAAAAGTAAGGGATAATTGATAATGAGGCGCAGTAAGAAGCACAGTAATAAGTACAGTAGAAAGAATTGAAACGTCATACAAATCATGTGAGTAATACAAGTCATGTAAGTGATACAAAGCATAGTAAAAAGGAATAGGAATGTTATACAAATCATGTGAGTAATACAAATCACATAAAGTACATAGTAAAAGGAAATTATGAAGGAAAATAAAGAAGTTAAATGATGAGAGTGGAAAGTAAAGAATTGATAAAGTAAGGATAAAGAAAATAAAAGAATTTAATGAGACATTAGGAATAAGCAGAGATAGATAATAGGATATTATAAGAAAAATTAGATAAGAAAATTGGGATTAACTGTAAATTAGTGTAACGTCAAATAACATATATATGGCAAAAGTGCCAGACAGTCTGGCATCTGTGGATTTTAAAATTTGTTGAAATAGTGATAAGACTAAGGAAGAATTGGAAAAGTATTTAAAAGGAGAAAAGATTGAGTTGGATATATGTAATGAGAATGATGATGTAATTGAAAAGAAAGTTATTTCTAAGAGTGTAAAGAATAGAATGATTATAAGAAAAAGGAAAAGAAATGATGAAGGGATTGAAGAAGAACAACAAGAAATGAAGAAATTGAGAAAAGAAAATAAAATAAAAAGATTTATGGATGAGTTAAGATTACTGATAAAAGATAACAGAAAAATATTAATGGAGGAATCAGATGAAATGGTACAAAATGAAAGAATTGGAGATGTAAAAAGAATAGTAGAAAAATATCTTGATTTAGGAGATGAAAATAGTAGAGTAATTTGGAAATGGTTTTATCTTGGATAAGATTTTGAAAGAAATGTAAATAGAAAAGTAAACCAAGAAAGAGAAGAAATGTAGTAATGAAAAAAGAAATCAAAGATTATGAATAGAATGACGAATAAAAAGTAGAAAAGTGAGGAGAATATATAGTAAAAAATAAGAAAATGAAATGATGAAATGTCAGGCGATCAAAAGAGAAATATGTGACTAGAAAATAAAATTTATATAAAGGCACTGTAGGAAATTTCCCACAGTGATAAAAAAAAAAAGAGATAATAATAAAACGTGAAAATAAAAACAAGTATGAAAGTAATAATTGACATAACATTAATTGAAGGAAATAAGGACTATATTGAGATAATGGATCATACAATTGATCTAGAAACTGAATGGGAGATTGAAAGATATGTGGAATTAAAAGACAGTATGAAAGCATTTATAGAAGCAATGTTAAAGAAACAAAAGAACGGAATAGAAAATAAAGAAAGAATTGAAGAAATAACAATTACTGATAATATGAAAAATAGTGAAGGAAATTAAAGTAAATTAAAAAGAAAAAGAAATGAGAATGAAGAATCTAGGCAAAACAAAAGAATACAAAAGAAACAAAAGGATTTAAAAGAATATGGGAAGAATTAAGTCAAGAAGAAGAAAAAATTGGAATGGAAATAAAAGAAGAATCAAATTATCAAAAAGGATTTGATACATTAACAAGAGAATTATTTAATATGGAAAAGAATACTATAAGAAATTGTTATGGAATAGGAAAAATCTAAATAGAAGAGATGAAAGAACAGGAAGAAACTAAAAGAATTAGAAAGAAGAGAGGAGGAACAATAGAATATATAGCAAGAGAACTAGTATATAATAAAATAATGATGAAAGCAAATGAAGTAAAAATAAGAAATAAAGTACAGTTACGAAAAACAGTAAAAGATAGAATTAAAAAGGCAAAGAAAGTGTATAACATATTTAGTGAGATAGGAGAGAAGGAGATAAGAAAAATGGTATTAACTACAGTATCAGATTTTGATAAATTAACGAAAGAGAAAATAGAAAAGATAGTGAAACATTTTAAGAGAAAAGAATAGAAATAATAGATTAGAGAAAATGGTAATGACCAAAATATTATTTAACTGATAAGGAATAATGAGAAAATTATAATTGAGTTTGACAGTATTATAAGAAAAGTTATGAGTTTAAGAAGAAAAGATTAATAGTTAAAAGAAATTAATGTTATAAAGGAAATAACATTTAAAAATTGAAATTATAAAAAGAGCAAAATTTGTATCATAAAAGGAATATAAGGTATATTTATACTTTTAGGAGTTGTACAAATAACGAAAATGGATAAGCGAATTGAAATTACTCAAAGATTTAATGAAATATTAGAAGAAATAAGGAAATTAATAGATGAATAATTAAAGGATAAACCAAAGGAAAATAAGTTAATAATAAGAGTATCAATAATAGAATTGGAAGGAATTGGAGAAATAATGAAAGGAAAGAGAGATAAAAAGTATTCAATATTAAGGAAAGAATGGTTAAAAAACGTTTGAAAATTAAGAATCAGAATGATAAAGAAAGAATGTAGTGATTAAAATAGGAGAATAAATAGTTAAATTAAATTAGGAATAATTGAGAAATATTCAGATAAAAAGGAATTAAAGGATAAATATTTGTCCAAAAAAACGTTAAACTAATAGAGAATATTGTACAATAGTAGAATGTAATAAGAATAGTACTAAAAAGAAACATAAATATAGGCAAAATTCAGAGAAAATGATTGAAGAAAATTTAAGAAAATTTAAAAATGAAAATTTGTAAAGCATGCAAAGAAGTAACATGTATTGGATATCACAGAACATTAAAAGACAAAATTGAAAGGAAGTTTTATGGGATAAAATGGAAAATTAAAGACAAATTAAGTAAAACAAGAAATTTGGATGAATATTGGAAAGATTCTTGGAAAGATTCTTATGAAATAAAGAATGAGTATGAAGATGATAATTGGAATAATAAGAGTTATGAAAAATTAAATATTTTGACTGGGTTTAATTTTGAAAAGGAAGTTTTAAAAGATTTTAAAGAAATATTTTTAAGCGAGAAAAGCAATAAATGGAAAGAACATGAGAAGGTAGAAATACCTGTAGGAGTTATAAGATATAGTCAAAGAAGAATAAACCTATTATTTCAAAGTAGAAATGGTGAAGTATTTAGGAGACATATAACGGAAGTAGTAAATGAATTAAGAGACGGAAAAATAGTTTATGATATTAATTTACCAATAATAGAAATAGTTATTGAAGGAAATAAAGTTTATTCAATGGATAATAGGAGGTTATATTGTTTAAAAGAAGTATTTGAAGAAAATGTAAAAATTTGTTATAAATATAGGAAAAATAATCAAAATTTTAGAAGGAAAAGAATACAAGTGGAAATGGAAAGAGAAGAGTTAGGAGAAAGTGATAATTTTGATTATAGGAATGTTATAATAGATATGTATGCCAGAGGAAGATTAGTGGGATACCATATGTAATATAAATTATATTACATATGGTATCCCACTTACCCTAGATTACAGTATCGCATATAATCTGAATATCACATATAATCTAAATAACATATGTAATCTAAATATCACATATAATCTGAATACCACATATAATCTGAATGATATGATCTAATTACCACATATAATCTAAATAATATGGTCTAAATACCACATATAATCTAACATTTTATTATTTTCTATATCACTTTTACGTTCTAACTATGTCTTTAAGTCTTTCTTGATATTCATATTTTTTATGCTAATATACTGTTATTGTCACAATATAATCTAATTCCCATACACATATAATCTAAATATCACACTTTTCTTCTTATTTCTGAGTTGTTTACATGCTAAATTCTATAATGAAGTTGTTGGCCCTCTGTAGCTGTTTGGATATCTGGTTTTATGTTGAGGATGCTGACCTCCTGCATCTGGTTGGTGTTGGATTCTATATTGGCACCTATTTAGTTGCCTTTCAAAATGCCAAAATGTGGTAAAAAATATGTCAGGTGGCACAGTAAATTCGTGATTGATTTCGGCTGACATTATGCCATAATTTTGGCCAATCTTTAGGACACGTGATTCGAGAATCTAGCTTGGCAACTTGATGGTGCCATGATGGTGTCATAGAACTGTCATGGAACTGTTGAGAAACTGGCGTGAAACTAGAGTGGTTCTATTAGTTTACCAGTTTCAGACCACCTATATGCCAGCTTGGATGCTAAGTTATTATGTTTAAAGCTCTGGCCAAAATCATGGAATAGTGTTGGCCAAAATTAAACGAGTCTACTGCGCTGGTCACGTGACTTTTGCTGATCTGTGAGTCAGAGAATTTGAAATGCAAATGTAAATTACATTATTAGTTGGTGAATTGGTAGTGCATTGTGCATTATCATGACTGACCCATTTGATTGCCAGAGGTGCACCATCTTGTAACCCAACTATTGCCTATTTGTTACCGGTACATATATGCCAATTTTGCATTTGTGGTTGGAGGTGTGATATGTATTATCATGGCTGGCTCATTTATACCATACCCAAGTACATATCTAGAAAAGTATAAGTTTTCTGCCAATATTTATATAATAGAATATGCAGAAGACTTATACTCGAATACATATCTAGAAAGATGAAGTCTTCTTCCAATTTTTTATATATAGATTATGAAGAAAGCTTCACTTTTAGATATATACCTCATATGCCTGGATACATACCATCGAGATGTAACCTTTATATCACACCCGAATACATACTAGTGATAGGGTATCCTTCTTCCATTATTTTATATAAAGATTCTGAAAAAGGATACCCTAGCTAGATGATATACCTGGATACATACTAGTGATAAGGTATCCTTCTTCTATTATTTCATATAAAGATTCTGAAGAAGGATACCCTAGATGATATACCCGGATACATACTAGTGATAGGATATCCTTCTTCTATTATTTTATATAAAGATTCTGAAGAAGGATACCCTAGATAACATACCTGAATACATAATAGTGATAAGGTATTCTTCTTCCATTATTTTATATAAAGATTCTGAAGAAGGATACCCTAGATGATATACCCAGATACATACTAGTGATAAGGTATCCTTCTTCTATTATTTCATATAAAGATTCTAAAGAAGGATACCCTAGATGACATATCCAGATACATACTAGTGATAGGATATCCTTCTTCCATTATTTTATATAAAGATTCTGAAGAAGGATATCCTAGATAACATACCTGGATACATACTAGTAATAAGGTATCCTTCTTCCATTATTTTATATAAAGATTCTGAAGAAGGATACCCTAGATAATATCTATTAAGAATGCGTTTATTCACGATTTACTTGTCAACTTGCTATGTATTTTTTTGCATCTATCGAAAAAAAATAAATTAAACATTTCCAAATTTTATAAAGATAGTATAACTTTTCAAACTAATATCATGTATACACTAACTACTTCTGACCAAACTGATCATACCAGAATCCTCGTCCACTATGACAATACCGGCCCTTTACCTGCTATTCTATCACGCAATAAGATCATAGCAGAATATAATAATGGGATAACTGCTATACTTCAACAAAGCTTATCCGGCAAGTAATCCATACATTTCATGTCTACTGAAGTTAGTGATGATACCAAATATATAAATGGGATCTCTACCTATATTTTGCGTATCACTGGTTCTTTGATTAATGGGCAAAAAGCAGTTGTGAATATTACAGGCGTCTGACTTTTCAAAGTACCTGAAGATATGTCGTTATCTATATTTAAGACCAAATTGGTAAGGATACTATCTAATATTCTCAATAGCATATTAAAGTTTGGGATCGAGACTATTAGCACTTACCCACTTCAAGGGAACTATACAGAAAAGAAACTATATATATATCTGTGTGAGAATATGGAACTACTATGACCGGTACAATGCATTAAAAGCAGTCCGTGCTGTTAGAATGTATACAGCCTCAGATGATCTAAACTGCCAGTATTATTACTGCAAAGTAGCCCGTAAAGAAAGATTATCTCTTTCGAGTTAGATAGTATTAAGTAATTATTTATACGAATACATTCAGGAGAGTACTTATCTCTTCCAAGTATCTGTGAATAATTACAATCCAATAAGTGAAGATGAGTATAACAATCCGTTAATTTCTTCAGCGCTTACGAGAAATCAAACTCTTGTTCTCACATGAGATATAGAGACATATAGTTCGCTTGGACTAGGCAAATTCCCTACTGCATAGAGCGATGAATCTAATGTATTTATGATCTGCATGTCAGTTCATTGGAAAGACAACCCCAAGTCACTAAAACAAATCTGCCTTGTTGATGTTGAAACTACGTCAAACCCATGCTGGACCACAATCATATGTGGATCCCAGATCAACTTACTAAAGGCTTTTGCACTATGTTAAAAGCTTTTAGCTCCAGATATACAAGTAGGTTTTAATAATTCACAATATGACTGGAGATTTATTGTGAAGAAAGTGAAAAAGTTAGGGATTCTTGAATGGATGTTCAATCAAATGTCATTAAAACCTTTAAGCCTTGAAAAAATTACAAAATGGCAATATCAGTATAATAAGATAAAAGTTAATGATATGCTTTTTTATTTAAAACATCTTAAAATTCCTGGCTGCGTAGCTATTGATGTCTGCCTTTGCTTTATGAAATTATATTCTAAGGCTGAAAAGAGTAGTTTAGCGTTCTACCTAAACGAATGTGGGCTCGAAAGTAAAATGAACATGCCTTTTCACCGCATATTTAAGTATTATAGAAATGCACTAAAAGAGGCAGATGCTATAACGGCTGAACAAATGTGTAAAATAGCTGAATATTATATCATTGATGCTCTTAGTTGCCAGCGGTTAATGATTAAGCGCAATGTAATTAATGAATATAGGGAGGTTGCAAGCATAGCCTTTCTATCATTGTTCGATGCACATTATTTCGCAGGATATGTAACCTTTTAGGTGTCAGTGCGTGGCAGAATAGGATCCTAACCAGCACAATCTCAATAGAGCAAACTGAAACTGGGAAGTACCCTGATGCCTACATCTTCCCACCAATAAAGGGGCTCAAAAATAGACGTTCTGTAACCAGTTTGGACTTCACATCATTATATCCAAATTTTATTATAACGTATAATCTCTCACCTGATAAGATTATTTTATCAGAAGAGCAAGCTCTATCCGTAGAATGTAGTGGAAAGAAACTCATAAGATTGAATTTCTATTCAATGGTAACCCCATACACGCCTGGTCTATTCAGCATAATAATATTTTTAAAGACAAGGGTTTCTATGCTAATGTGCTGGAATATCTATTTGGCAAATGGAATGAGATGAAAAAGCGTCTCGCCCCTTTGAAAGCAAAAAAGGAAGATATAAAACTGGTAGTAAATTCATTGGGCTTGGGCAAAAGTTTATCATTATCAAAAGCTATTGAGCAAGTCTTAGCAAATGTAAAGGAAGAAAAATACACTGGTCTTACTAAAAATTTATATCACTTTATTAATCAGGAAAAGCATGAATTCATGGCAGAATATGATTCTGTTTGTTTCAACTGCTCTTGCTTAGATGCGAAACAATATGCTTTTAAGGTATATATGAATACATTTTATGGCACTGCTGGAGATAGTAAATCCCCTTTCTTCTTACGTGAACTTGCAGGAGGCATCATGTTAGCTGGGTAGAAAAACATCAAGCTTGTCACAGATTTCATTAAAAATAAGAGATTCAGAATAAAATATGGCGATACTGATTCCTTATATCTTGTCTGTCTAGAAGAATCTTTTCAGGAATGTGATGAGGCTTACAATAATGACAGGATCTTGAAAGAAGAATATTGGTCTCGAATGGTGGAAATATCTATGGAAGAAATAGAGAAACTCCGTGATGGAGTTAATAAATTTTTCAGGAAAGATAACGGATCATCTTATCTCAAAATGGCATATGAGGAAGTTTTATTTCTGATAGTATTTACTGGAAAGAAAAAATACTATGGCATTCCACATAAAAGTAAGCCAAACTTTAATAACAAGCCTTTCATTCAGGGAGTTGAGATTGTAAAATGGGAGCAGTCTAGTATTTTCTGAAAAACAGGAAAACGTATTATGAAAGAGTCTATAAGAGTAAACAATATATGCACCTTACATCAGATTGTGGAGGACGTGATCAAAGAGACTATAAATGATATCTCACAAAAAGATCTTAATAAAATGATTAAAACTGCTATGTGGAGGCCTGATAAAAATAACAAGAGTGTACAGCATTTCATTTCATGAATGCGAGATAGACATACCTGTGAAGAAGCGGATGCCAAATGGTGCATAAAAAAGGACCTAACACCCGAGTCTTATCTTTATGAAATCCCAGAACCAGGTGAGCGGTTTGAATATATTGTAGTTGAGAATGATTCATCAGAGAGGATGGATGACAAAATGGAGTACCCAGAAGTGGTAAGACGTCTTGGTAAGAAGATTGATGCTAACTATTATCTGAAAACTGTTATTGGCCTCTGTACGCGATTTATAAACTATGATGATAGATACTAGCTATCATCTGAAATTGTGCTGGAGGCCTTAAAAAAGTTAAAAGATGGTAATAAAGCAAGTAATAATAAAGCGGATGACGGTGGAGTGGATGAAAATGATGTAGATGAAGAGAATGAAGACGAAATGGATGAAGATGAGGTATCAAAAATAAGAGATGCCTTAGTGTAGAAATCAGCTGAGAAGTGGATTAGGGGGTATATCAAAAGCCTACGTGATGGTCCAAAAAAAGATAAAACCATCATATCTCATTTATAGGAAGGAGCACGCGTTTACGCAAAAAATTATTTGATACTACTTATGCCGATAAGGAAGAACATCTGACTAACAATGCTTATTGCCAATCCTTCCTCAATGTGCTAGATAAGCAAGAAGAATCCATCCGCCTAAAACTTTCATCATTACTTAAAGAAATTTCTGAGATTGATATAGGGTATAGAGAAAGTATGTATAAATTAGTTACTAAGAAGTGAGCAATGTCCTTAGAACAATATTTAATATCATATTATTTGGATAAGTGTAAGCTACTAGCAGATTTCTGAAACATATGGTACAAAGTAGTTGGCCTAAAAATTACATGCTATCGAACATTATCAAAGTTACAGGATGATAAAAAAGATGATTCGTCTGAAGCAGATATAGATGAGATCATTAAATTATATGGTTAAGTACTCTTAGCGAGGTCTGGCAATTCTAGCTAAGAAAACTTAGTCATAAGACATTTTGTATAATATTATTTATGACCGCATATTTTTTCTCGTATAATAATACCGGCTAACTTCAATTTCTATCTTCGAACTTTCAGCCTAGGATAATCACTCCAATCTTCTGGACACCGATCACACAGCCTGACCTTAGATATACCTGGAGATAATCACGAAAAATCTTCATATTTTAAAGATAAGCTTTATTGATATAATGGCCGAACTACAGGAAAAAGTTTCTCAATACATAAGCTTCAAACCCAATGAAACCCATCCCCTAATCACGGAAGAGGATAGACAGGAATTTTGTAAAATAATAGCAGATCAGGAGAAAATGACGGATATTGTAATGGAGGATTATCGATTTTTACTACAGCATGGGCATAATGGTAAGGGAGGCGACCAAATCCATATTGGTTGGTTATTAGCGTATACAGTATCCCAAGTAGAAAAAGTCTTAATAAATCCACCTGAAAATTTATCAAAAAAGATATTGGTCTGTATTCAAAAAAGATTCGAAGAAGTCCCACTAGCGCCAGTACTTATATGGTAGTCGATTAGGTATTATTCCTGGCCTATTTTTGTATCTTTCATGAGAGAAATATTAGTTACTTTTTTTCCATATATTCCATAGCTTTTTCTCAACCACAATTCATATAATTGCAACCAGTAGTAAGGTAAGTATGGAATATATTATTATCGGCAACATCAAGAAGCTCACAATGTTAGAAGCAGTTGCTGGTAAAGATACCGCTTCTGCGCCACTTACAGAAATTGATTGAGATGATGGAGCGGAAGGTTGCGATAGATTATTCATAGGTGGGAGTGAAGGATCTACTTTATTATGCAAAGTGCCTCTTGACTCTTTCTTTAATGCTAGCTGGTCCCTAAGGGACCTATTTTCCTCCATCAATTTTAATCGTTCTGAAGACTGAATATCCAGCTCCTATTTGTATATACTATTCGATGACTCTATCTCTTTTTCCATACATTCTATTGTATATTCTTTTGAACTAAGATCCTCATTTGCTCGTTTCAATTCAAGCTTGAGAGAATCAATCTCTTTGGGATCATCCATTACAGATATATTTATTTGGGCCGGCTCCTCTATCACCCCTCCCACTGCATCCAAATCATGATATGTATGCTCTAGTTCCAAGTCATCCAACTTACCTTCCAATTCACGTACTTTAGCTTCAAGAGAAAGAATCTGGACCTTGTCAACAGATGAAGCTTTCTGGGCTAAAGTTAGCTCTCTCTTTAGTGTTTTAATATTTGATTTAAGTGATTTGACTTCGGCTTTGAGCTCAATATGAGACATCTGTTCAGAAATAAATTTGGATCTAAGTTCAGTGCTGGACGCATTTAACTGGCTAGTTTTATTTACAATATTAGCATAGGATCATTGAAATTCCTTTTTTCATCCTGAATACTCTGAATTTTCAGCCTGCAACTTTTTGTTGAAGTCAATGATTTCAGAGTTAAAATCGATAGTGGATTTTATTTTTTTTTCAAGCTCTTGCTTATATGTACTACCCAGCTGATGTCCTCTATCTTTTATATCTTTCAGTGTATGCACATTGGACATAATATTGGCATGGTTATATAGCAGAAAAAAAAATATGTTGCAATTTTTTGAGACTGCATAGTCCCAGAAATTTC